>JAJOOO010004994.1:0-94142 GCA_029582685.1 Solanum piurae
CATAATAACTATTATGTATTAAAGATCAAGTTTAAGACAATGATTTTTAAATTCTCATCATCTAGTGATCTCAATTTACCACTAAATAAGAAAAAAAACTATTTTCATATGCTTCAATTGGTTCAAATCTATTTTGAACTGAAAAAATAGCTTAATCTACTCTCTCTCTCTCTCTCTCTCTATATATATATATATATATATATATATAGTTTCAAGGGACTTTGTGATTTCGTTATCAATATTTTCATCAAATTGTTTCTTACGAAATTCAAGTTCTACATTCATTTCATATGCAATTTTCTTATGCCTTAGTAGAAATCTTAGCACTCATAGTACATAATTTATTTATTTTGAAAATAACATTCATAAGTAATTATTTTATTTTTAAATGGAGTCCCCCAAAAATATGGGGTTCCAAGCGATTGCTCTAGTGGCCTAGGGGTTAAGAAGGCCATGTTACGTAGTAATGTAATGTTTAAAATTTAAACATCATGTGTGTATGTATTATCAATTTTTTATCAATTCTCACCTTACCAATATCAGTGAAATATATGTTGGGCCCGTGCGCGCACGGGTAACCACATCTAGTATATATATATAATAATAATAATAATAAAGAATATTGACCAATTGTTTTGACTAAATTATGATTTTAATTATGTGCATTAAAATTGGTCTCGATAAATTCGTTTAGTCCTTATGTTCCTTAAGAAGTTCCTTGCCTTTTACGAGAAATTTGTGACATATGTTGTCGCATTAAATGGTTAACCATATTTCCATTTTGTTCTCATTTCAGATATGGTTGAACGGGAACATGCTCAAATTATCCAAGTGGGAGTTCTCAAAGTCGAGCAAAGGCGACAAGGTAGAAGAGCAAGCCGCCGTAACACATGTTTCTGAGGGCGTGAAATCGTCTGGATTAGTGTTCCAAAGGCGACACCAAATCTGTTAAGGAATGAAATAGTCATTCGAAGGGAAAAAGAGAAGAAATTTAAAGAGTTTGAGTCTTTGAAGATGTCCCCTCATATTTCAACACGTGATTTTATTCAAATTTTTTTTAAAAAAAGAGTTGAATTGGCTGATCAAAAGAGAAATTTCCAATTGGAGAGCAATAGTTTATTTAACAAACGCTCTCTGAAACCATGGGGTAGTAGATTGACAGATGTTTATCATGACATTTGGCCCAGTCAGCCTTTTAGGGTGTATATTTGTTGTCTTAAAGACTTGTGGGAGGATTTTAGTCTTTGAATTACTTGTTATTTGTTATTGCTTATTTGTTTTTCAAGATATGAATTATGTAGTTTCTTTTTTCTCAATTTATATTATTAGACTTAAAAATCCTTGTTATGGAAATCTTCAATATATTAATTATACACACTAAGAAATTATATTTGAATTTTGGTTAAATATTTAGTTTGTAGATGATGATTGGATGCATACGTGTCTTTTTCATTTTACATTAAATATGAAATCTTTATGAGAATTGGTTTGCTTAAATGTGTATGTCGCATGCATAATTGATAAAAAAATTCTTGCCTTATTATATCTCAATAACAAACATGACATCAAAAAGTATCATTGCTGACTTAAACAAAGGTGAAAAACTTAACGATGACAATTAAGACAGCTGGAGTCGTAAAATATGGTATGTACTGAAAGAGAAAAATGTTCTGGAAGGTATAAATCATGTTTTGAATCAACCAAAAGAGGGTAATTCTGCACAACACAGAAGGGATCTTGAAGCTTATAAAGCTTGGAAAAAATCTAATTTCACTGCACGTGGAATAATAGTTAGTTCTGTGGTTGATGACCTCATATATGAATGTGAGGAATTCCCTTCTTCTCATGCTATGTGGGCACATCTGCGAGGAACATATGAGGGTACGTCTGTAACCCGTCTCTGACAGTTGACTATCAAATTTGATACTTACAAAAAGCGTCATGATCATAATATCAAACAACACCTTAGGGTGATGTCAAACATGATAGCTCAACTCAAGAGTATTGTCATGTTCTTTCAGATAAGCAACAAGTTCAGGCAGTGATACGGTCTCTTTCCAATAATTGGAAACATTTGAAGGTTAACTTGACCCATAATGATAACATCAAAACTTTTTCTGATGTTGCACACCATGCTGAACTTGAAGATGAGCACATTGGTACAACTAAAGCTTCTTCTAATGCCTTTGTGGCCGAGTCAAGTGGTACAAAATCTTTAGGCTTCAAGGGCAAGAAAGATTGAAAAAGGAATGGGAAAGACAAAGAGACTGGAGAAGGACCCTCTAAGAAAAAAAGGAAGCCAAATTCCAAGAAAGGAAAACGAGTTTTCAAGAAGAGAGACAAGAGAAAAATGAAGTGCTACAATTGCTAATTGTTGGGGCATTTTGCTAGTGAATGTACTGAGCCGAAAAAGGTAGCATTTCTAAATGCATCTCCAAGTGAAACATATGTTTCTAGCACTTCTTTACTAACTAAATCATATCATATGTAGATTGTAGACCTAGGATCCACTGACCATGTGAGTCAAGATCAAGAAGAATTTATGGAGTTTCATCGAGTTTCATCTAAATCAAGGTGGATTACGTGGGAAATAATGCGAAAGTAGAAGTCAAAAGGATAGGCACTTGCAAAGTAGACTTGCGTGGTGGTCATTCCTTGAAGTTGCGTGACGTCCTATATGCTCCAGAGATTCGATGAAACTTAGTATCTGTGTTTGTTCTTTTAGAAGTTGGTTTTGATTTGTTTTTTAGTCGCAATGGTGTTAGAATAACTCTAGATAATGGTTTATATGGTTTTGGACTTCATTATGACCGATTTATCATTTTGGATTGTAATCCTTCAACTTATGACTATTATGTTGACCGTTGTGTAATGGCATGTTATTCAAGTAACGATGATATTGATGTTATTACATGGCATGCAAGATTAGGTCACATAAGACATGATCAAATGAATAGGTTGGCAAAAGAAGGACATTTAGGTTCTTTCACCAAAATTAATATGCCAACTTGTGAAAATTGTCTTGCTGGAAAGATTACGCATAAACCATTTGGGAAGGCTAAAAGAGCTGAGTTCCCGCTTTAATTAATTTATTATGACATTTGTGGTCCAATGAATGTGAAGGCAAGGTCTGGTGCTACATACTTCATTACATTTATTGATGATTTCACACCCTTTGGTTATGTTTATTTGATTTCTCATAAATCTGAAGCACTTGAGTGCTTTAAAATAAATATGAATGAAGTTGAAAATCAATTAGATAAAAGCATAAAGGCTTTAAGAACTGACCGAGGACATGAATATTTGTCAAAACAATTTGAAGAATTATGTGCTGAAAAGTGTATTATCAGACAATTAACTACTTCTTATACACTTCAACAAAATGGTGTAGCTGAAAGAAGGAATAGAACATTATTGGACATGAAAAGATCAATGATGGCGAGATGCATTATTGACTGTGGCTTACATATTGAACAAAGTTCCTTCTAAATCAGTTTCTTCCACTCCTTATGAACTTTGGATTGATCACAAAACAAACCTGAATGATCTACGATCGTGGGGTTGTGCAACATATATTAAAGATCGCTTTGGTGAGTTTGGTAAACAAAGTCCAAAAGGAAATAAATGTATATTTATAAGGTACTCTGAACGCTCCAAAGGGTATGTGTTCATCGATGAACTAGATGATGGAAGTATTACTGAAACTGTATCACAAGATGTCAGATTTTTGGAAAATGATTTTCCCAAAAAGGGTGAAATAGATCAAGTTGAGTCTCTCTATGAAATGTTGGATTTAGAAGATCATGTAATGTTGTCAAACATACTTGATAATTCAATGGATCAAGAAATGATTCTTGGTTCAAGTGGGAGTTATGAATCCCAAAATCCTATAGAAGAATCTGAACTTCAAATATGTAAGAGAACAAGAAAAGGTGTACCTAAACGATTATTTAGGATTATGTTTTCTTGGTAGCTCCTACAGAATCGGATGAACCTAATACTGTAACTGAGGCCGGATGAATGGTTGAAAGCGATGAAAGAAGAATTAGAGTCCATGAAAACCAATAAAGTCTGGGATCTAGTTGACCTTTCTAAGTAACGTAAAGCTATTGGGAATAAGTGGATTCTTAAAGTTAAACGTAAATAGGTGAGTCAATAGAAAGACACAAAGCACGATTGGAGGCAAAAGGTTTTACTCAAGAAGTTGGAATAGACTATGAGGAAACTTTTTCACCAGTTATGAAGTTTACATTCATACGATTACTTGTAGCTATTGTTGCACGTTTAGATCTAGAATTACACCAAATGGATGTGAAGACCATTTTTCTCAATGGAGAATTAAACAAGGAAATCTACATGGAACAACCAGTAGGTTTCATTATTAAAGGTCAAGAAAAGAAAGTATGTAAATTGAAAAGATCAATTTATGGCCTAAAGCAATCTTCAAGGCAGTGGTATCTAAGATTTCATAAGGCAGTGGAATCTAAGATTTCATAAGGAAGTGATGTCATTTTATTTCACTATGATCGATGATGACCATTGCATCTATGTGAAAATGTCCAATGGAAATTTTGTAATTATTTCTCTTTACGTAGATGATATTTTATTAGCTGGAAATAATTTGGAGTATGTGAAAATTGTCAAGCCATGGCTTTCAAAATCATTTGATATGAAAGATATGGGTGAAGAGGACTATATATTGGGTGTTAAGATTCAAATAGATCATTCCAAGAAATTTTTGAGTTTATCTCAAGAAACTTATATAAAGAAAATATTGGAACGTTTTTGAATGAATAGTTGCAAATCCATGGATACTCCTGTAGCAAGGGGTGAAACTTTAAGCCTTGAAATGTGTCCAAAGACTGAAAAAGAAAAGAAAGATATGTCTCGAGTTTCTTATTCTAGTGTTGTTGGGGGTTTGATGTATGTTATGATGTGTACTCGGCCAGACATGTGTTATGCCGTAAGTCTAGTTAGCAGGTATCAATCCAATCCTGGAAGTGATCATTGGAAAGAAGTAAAGAGAATATTCTGATACCTGAAGGGAACTGCAAATCATACACTGTGTTATAGTGGATCTGATTTATTCATAAGAGGTATACAGATGTTGATTGGGCTGGTGATCGGGATAATAGAAAATCAACATCCGGTTATGCTTTCTTACTAAAAGGTGTTGCTATTTCATGGACTTGTAAGAAGCAAACTTGCACAACTCTTTCAACCATGGAATCTGAATTTATCGCTTGTGCGTCTACAATACAAGAAGTTGTTTGGTTAAAGAGATTATTTGAGCATTTGAGTATTGCAAAAAATTCTAAGGGTCCCATGATTCTATATTGTGATAGTCAAGCGGATATCGCATATATGAAGGATCTTAAATATCACATCAAGACTAAACACATTGACATCAAGTATCACTTTGTAAGAGACGTAGTGGCAATTGGAAAAATAACTTTGCAATACATTCCTATACGTGAAATGATAGTTGATCCTTTTACGAAGGCCATCTCTAGAGACTTGTTTGAAAAACATGTTAAGGATCTAGGTTTGCGTAGAATATGATGATATTTCAGTATTGTAAAATAATTTGATTGTTATAATATTCTCTTCTATATAATACTATTGGATTTATATTCAAATATATGCATGTGATAATTTGTAAGAAATAAAGTGTGTCGAACAAGTCGTGAGATTGTCTCTCTCACACGAGCAATCGTCTCTTACTTTGGGGAATGTGAAGAGATGAGTTTCACCACCATATTATGACTTATTTTATGAGTCAGACAAAAGTTTCTCTAAGAAGATGAATTTAAGGATCACTGAAGATAGAAACTAGGGTTAAACACTTGGAGGTGTTTCGACCAAAGTTTGTACGATATTAGATAATCGGAAGAATGAGACACATACACTAGTATAAGGTGAAAACATCGTAGCACGTGTTTCATACCATGTGTGTCAAGCAATCAATGGGCCAATGAAAGAATGTTCCCTGCTTCTTCATTGTGTGAGACCCCGAAAGTTAAAATGACTTTTCAATGAAATACCTTTTGACCTTTTGTTGTTTCTTAATGTTTCAATCGATGTTGCTACTTTAGCATGTTACTAATAGCCATGAACGATTCGGCAATGCAGTGCATGCCTAGGAAATAAGTTGAATAGGAACATATAGATTCGAGTAGAAAGGAAAGACAATTAATTGAATAATAAACTTATATACACAAGCCGGCTATTACACTAACCATATTGGTATTGAGTGTAATTGTGTGTATAAAGTTAAACATGAACTCGAGTTAACCTCTTTAAGAGGATGAGGGATCGAATAAGTAACTATTGAAGCAGTGAATGAAGTCAGGGGTATTGTGAGTAATAGTATTCTCATATAAGTAGTGCATTCCTTCCAAATGTGATTAGATTCCTATGTGGGGTTTGGAAAACCTAAAAATTAAACTCTTGATGCTCACAGGTCGCACGAATTATTTGTTGTATGAATTGTGTGTCTAGTTGATGTTGTATTAGCTTGGGTCTTGTCCACCATGTGCGAAGTGGGAGATGTAAGTTTTGGGTCGTGGGTCGCCCATGTGGATCGATCCAATCTGATCCAAGAAGTTGTCTGATAAGAGATAAGAACTACTTATCTCTTATTTGAAAAAGAAGGGGAACAATTATTAAACTGAAAAACTTTCCAATCCCTCTTGATAAAATGATTAATTCCTTTACAGTCAAAATAATGAGAGAAAACGTAAAAATAAACAACAAAAGGTAACACAAATAAGAAAAAAAGGAACTTTTTCTGTCTGAAGATAGACATTTAGTTTGTGAATCAAACTTTGCTTCCTAGTGATTCAAAGTAGGACTTTGGAGCAATCCTGTTAAAGTAGTGAAATCAACGACTTCCGCTGCAAAATATAAGGTACACAATTAGTCAATTTCTTTCTATTGATCCAACACTATTACAATATTTTTTTGCTATTTTTGATGACTTTTTTTTAAAACTCTGTTAAAAATTCCAACAAGGAAGTTATAGAGAACAACATCAGATTTATGTTATAAACTGAACCGATAGAACCTAATCGAACCGAACCGGTTTATGTTTTTTTTAATAAAATCGTGGACTTTTATTTAAGTGTATAACCGTCCCAAACAATTGGGATGATCTTTTTAATTTATGAAAATACCCAAAAAAAAATCGAACCGAACCGATTAACCTTACATGTAAATATATTTTATATATTAACAATATGTTAAATTTAATATAATATATTTTATAACATTTTTCAAATATAAATTTAACCTAGGTCCTAGGCCTCTAGCTAGTGACTAAATGACTTTGCGTCTTTGCTCTTTAATTAGTCTTTACTTAATTATGTTTAAAATTAAAAAATATTGTAATAGATACTTTATCAAACAATATAACAATACCTATGCAAACACTTCCATTAAATATTTAAGATCAAACAATATGACAACAAGGTTTTACATTCTCGTCTTCTTAATGAAGAAATAAAGTGCTACTTCAACAACATATTGTGAAAGAAATATTTTACTAGTAGTATATTTTGAGATGATATTAAAAGTAAAAAAAATAAAAAAATTAACCGAATCGTACTAATACCGAAGAGAAATCGATATGATTGGGATGGTTTTAAAAAAATCCAATTTTGGTATATATTATAAATTACCCAAAAAATTGGAACGGTATAATTTTAAAAAAATAAATGATCGAACCGTACCATTGACACCCCTACCAACTATTTCCATGAAGATTTTCTTAGACTTCTTTATTTTTCTATGACTCATAATTTTTGTGCAACAAAAATAAAAATTAAAAAAGCATAGCACTTTAAGATTTCGGAAGAACGTTTTGCCTTAAGATAAAATGTTCTTGAAAATGAAGTTTATGTATCAAAAATACGGATATTACCGAATGATCATATGTAAGCTTAATAACATAGTTCAATCCCATGTGAAGCACGAGTAATTTACCTAGTGTGATATATAGCCATGGAATTATTAGCTACAATATAAAATTCATCATAAATTGTTCACTTTTGATGACAAAAATTATATTTTGTGCTTAAATACACGAGTCACATACTTTTAGTGACGAAACATAAAAATTTATAGAAAAATTTTGTCCACTAAAATTTCCCATCAAAAAATAAATTGACGTCATTTATTGTGTAATAATAGCCACAAATTCAAAACTTCCCGTGACAAATTATTTTGTCACTAATGATGTTCTCAATTAGCGACAACCATTTTAATCATAAATTTACCTAAATTCTGGATCTTAGACCCGCCTATGTGGCGGCGCCTTCATAGATCAATATTCTTATTTAATCATTTTTAAAAGTCATAACCTTGTAAAAAAAGTCATAACTTTTCGTAAAAGTCACAACTATTTAGAAAAGTCAAAACTCTTCATAAAAGTCACAATTTTTCATAAAAATTACAACTCTTCACAAAAGTCATAATTTTTCACAATAATCACCACTCTTCATTTTCTATTCACATCTTTTAAAACTCAACGCTTAATTCCAAGGCACCAAAAGAAGAAAGAATAAGTAATAAAAATTTAATTCAATGGCACTGCAACATTACTACTCTTGAGCCTCTCAATCCACAACTCATAATGCTGCTGGAATGGTTGAATTGATAACATTTGGTTCTTTAGTAAACAAAACTTTTATTTCTGCCACTATTATTTTTAGGTTTTTTTCCGCTATAGGGGATTCGAATTCAAATACATTAAGCTTCTTATGAAGTGTGTTTTCATTCCTTAAAGTTGTTTTTCGTCCTATTTCATGAAGCTTAATTTTTATTGCAAGTCATAGTGATTCATGTAACTATTACAATTTCTTTTTGCTATTTTTGACGACTTTTTTTTAAACTCTATTAAAAATTCCAACAAGGAAGTCATAGAGAACAACATCAGATTTATGTTATAAACTGAACCGATTGAATCTAACCGAAACGAATCGATTTATATTTTTTTCAATAAAATCGTGGACTTTTATTTAAGTGTATAACTGTCCTGAACAATTGGGGTGATCTTTTTAATTTATGAAAAAAATAAAAAATTTCCGAACGGAACCAATTAACCTTACATGTAAATATATTTTATATATTAACAATATGTTAAATTTAATATAATATAGTTTATAACATTTTTCAAATATTAATATAACCTACGTCCTAGGCCTCTAGCTAGTGACTAGATGACTTTGAGTCTTTGCTCTTTAATTAGTCACTTTATTATGTTTACAATTAAAAAATACTGTAATAGATACTCTATCAAACAATATAATAATACCTATGCAAACACTTCCATTAAATATTTAAGATCAAACAATATGACAACAAGGTTTTACATTCTCGTCCTCTTAGTGAAGAATTAAAGTGCTACTTCAAGAACATATTTGTGAAAGAATTATTTTAATAGTAGTATATTTTAAGATGATATTTTAAAAGTAATCGAGTCGTACCGATACCGAAAAGAAATCGATATGATTGGGATGACTTTTCAAAAAAACAATTTTGGTATATATTATAAATTACCCAAAAAATTGGAACGGTATAATTGTAAAAAAATAACCGATCGAACCGTACCATTGACACCCCTACCAACTATTTCCATGGAGATTTTCTTAGACTTCTTTCTTATACTTAAAATCTTTCCATGACTCATAATTTTTATGGAACAAACATGAAAATTTAAAAAGCATTGCACTTTAAGATTTCGGAGGAACACTTTGCCTTAAGATAAAATGTTCTTGACAATGAAGTTTATGTATTGAAAATACGGATATTACCGAATGATCAAATGTAAGCTTAATAACATAGTTCTATCCCGTGCGAAGCATGAGTAATTTACCTAGTGTGATATATAGCCATGGAATTATTAGTTACAATATAAAATTCATCATAAATTGTTCACCTTTGATGATAAAAATTATATTTTGTGCTTAAATACACAAGTCACATACTTTTAGTGACGAAACATAAAAAATTATAGCAAGATTTTGTCTACTAAAATTTTCCATCAAAAAATAAATTGACGTCATTTATTGTGTATTAGTAACCACAAATCAAAGCTTTCTGTGGCACGTTATTTTGTCACTAATGATGTTCTCAATTAGCGACAATCATTTTAATCATAAATTTAGTTAAATTCTGGATTTTAGGCCCGCCTATGTGGCACCTTCATAGATCATTTAATCATTTTTAAAAGTCATCATCTTATAAAAAAAAAACTCATAAATTTTTGTAAAAGTCACAACTATATAGAAAAGTCAATTCTTCATAAAAGTCACAATTTTTCATAAAAATTACAACTCTTCACAAAAGTCACAATTTTTCATAAAAATTACAACTCTTCACAAAAGTCACAATTTTTTACAATAATTACAACTCGTCATTTTTCATTCACATCTTTTAAAACTCAACACTTAATTCCAAGGCACCAAAAGAAGAAAGAATAAATAATACAAAAATATTTCAATGGCACTGCGACATTACTACTCTTGCACCTCTCAATCCACAACTCATAACGCTGTTGGAATGGTTGAATTGATAACATTTGATTCTTTAGTAAACAAATTTGTTATTTCTGTCACTATTATTTGTAGGTTTTTTTCCTCTATAGAGGAGTCGAATTCAAATACATTAAGTTTCTTATGAAGTGTGTTTCATTCTCAAAGTTTTTTTCCTCCTATTTCATGAAGCTTAATTTTTATTGCAAGTCATAGTGATTCATGTAACTATTGCATTTTTTTTTTGCTATTTTTGATGAATTTTTTTTCAAACTCTGTTAAAAATTCCAACAAGGAAGTTATAGAGAACAACATCGGATTTATGTTATAAGCCGAATCGATCGAACTTAACCGAACCGGACCGATTTATGTTTTTTATCCAATAAAACCATAGACTTATAATTAAGTGTATAACTGTCCCGAACAATTGGATAATCTTTTTAATTTATGAAAAAAAAATGAAAAATTTCCAAACCGAACTGATTAACCTTACATGTAAATATATTTTATATATTAACAATATAATAAATTTAATATAATATATTTTATAACATTTTTCAAATAAAAATATAACCAAGGTCCTAGGCCTCTAGCTAGTCACTAGATAATTTTGAGTTTTTGCTCTTTAATTAGGATTTACTTAATTTTATTTAAAATTAAAAAATATTGTAATAGATACTCTATCAAATAATATAACAATACCTATGCAAACACTTTTATTAAATATTTAAGATCAAACAAAGAGAAAGAAAATAGTTATCCCTTTCCTCTCTTTCTTCTGGTGTAGCTTATTCTTGAATTGATATTTATTTTATTTTACAATACAATCTTTTATTTTAGGTTTTTCCTCACTAGTTATTATTTTAAGTGGAACTTTGACGTTACTCGGTCAAAGTTGCCACTTTTTTTTTTTTTTTAATTTAAGTGTTGGTTGATACTTTTCCCTCTATTTTGCTCATCACAGCAGCCAAGAACACTACATTTGACTGGTCAGCCATCGTCTCAATTCCCTCCATGTCCCCTCCCCTGTCTTCTCTTCACCTAATCAAACCAAAAAACCCTAAGACTTGTTCTTCGTCTTCCTCTTGTTCTTATCTATTAACACTTCATAATCAGTCAAATTTCATACCCGCCGTTTCTCCGGTTGCCGTACAGTGGAATTCATCACCGAAATAATCAACGATAATTGCTTCTACAGTTGTTAAACCATTAATTTCGTTCTAAGCGGTTTAACGAATTTATTTCCTTTAAAGTTCATTTATATAAATATATTTATGGCGAATAGTAGTAACAAAGAGACGGCGATGAGGCTTAGAGAGGTTGCGGAAGGAGCAGTGAAGGCGATTGGGTTAGGGTTTGATATAGTGGATGATTTGAGGTTGAAGTTTTGCAAGGATTATCAGTTGATCTCTGTTGACGATGATCAGGTGCGAGACATATCTATTCCTGGCGGAATTTTGGTTCAAAATGTTCCCAAATCTATCAATTGCGATAAAGGCGAACGCATGAGATTTAGTTCTGATCTTCTCTCTTTCTCCAAGGTATCTCTCTCTCTTTTTTTTGCAATTTCTTTCTTATTATACACAAAATGATATCTTATGTTTGAGTGTAGAGCTCCTTAACTATGTACTTTACAGTTTTGCTCCTTTTAAGTTTGCCAAAAAATAACTCATTAGTATTGAACTCCATATGAAAAAAAATCATGAATATTTATCTTTCTTTCTGTCATTTTCATGTACTTTGCATATAATTGTGATTTAGTTTCAAATTATATTTGATCAACCTTGTAGAATCAATGAGTTGTTCCTGTTGTATTCCCAATTTAAAACTCAGTAATTTATAGTTTCCGGGGAAAAGGTCCATATATACCACTGAACTTTGTGACATGGTCCAAATAAGCCATCTGTTAATATAATTGGGGCCAAATGTACCCCTACTCTTACAAGATTGAACCAAGTATGCCATTATTCAAAGGCAAAAACTGGACCATGACAAATTTGAGCCTTTTTCTTTCGAAAAAAACGACGTGTTGAAAAGCTTTTGTCATTAGTGAATAATGGCATATTTGGACCGATCGTGTAACCATACAATATATTTGACCTCAACTATTTACGGATGGTATATTTGAACCATTTCACAAAGTTTAGTGACAAATCTGGACCTTTTCACTAGTTTACTCCCTCTATTTCATCTTTACGATAATAAGGTTATAAAGTTATTTTAACTTATTCTCGCGATAATGAAAGAAAAATATTAAATTAATAATTTACAAGTTGATGGGGGAAAATTACATCAAAACTTTAAACGTTGAATAGATTAATGGATTTGAATTTTTGGAAGTTGCAAAAGTAGTATAAAAATGGAAATGTTGTATTGCAATAGAGGGAGATTAGTGCTTTCACCATGAGATAGGATAAGTTCTTTTGGAGTATAAGCAACGAAGGGGCTCAACGAGAGAAAGGGAAGAAGGAGTTGCTGAAAATCAAGGGAATTTGGCAATCAATGAATCTGAGGCAAGTCCCCATTTTGATGTTCATTAGTTATTTTGAAAGGGGTGAGAAAATATACGCATGTTGAGAGATGTGGAGAAATGGTTAGGAGTTGACGAAAATGCATGGAGTCTGAGTTTGAGAAAACCTCACAGAAATCGTCCAAAACCGAGCTCACAATCTTCCAAAATCTAGTTTTGAAGTCCAAGCTTGAAAATTGAAATTAAAATCTTCCCAGGTGTGATTCCTTAATGGCAAACGCAACTTGGGCTTGAACCTAGACCTATCGCATACTTGACATCCCACCCCCAAACGCAACCCGAACCCGGACCCCTCTCCTTCTTCGCAATTGTGACCCTCACCTCGCATATGCAAAGGTCAACCTTTTCATCCTTCATGCATGGGACCAGAGCTTCACAAATCTGAAGAAGGAACTCAACTTCACCAGATGACAATAGTTCAACTAAGGCCAAAATCAACCGAATCTCCCAATGGACCCTCGAAAATCATTCGGAACCCACAAAAACAAATCAAATTTGCAAATGGACTAAAATTTTGTTCTGGACCTGTTAGAATCATCTAATGACCGATCCTAGTCATCTTGACTAAAAGTTGACCATGGTCAAACCTTACTTTTCCAAAACTCAAGAATCCACCCAAAGATTCAAAGCAGTCCTCAACACCTCGAGATCCATGCAAACCACTCAACTTAGTCAAAAAACACCTTCTGGACCTAACAAAACTCACAACTTGAATCCGAACTCGTTAGCCTAACATACAATGTTGACTTTTGTCAAACTTCAAAACTCAGAATCTCATCCAATATTCAGCCGATCACCTCAAAAACCATGCTACCCATCCCGCTAGTCACAAAATGATATACAGAAGCTAGGGGAAGGGTAAAACATGGAGAACACACAGAAAACTCAAAACGACTATGAGGGTTGTTACATTTACTTGAATTATATGAGACCTAGTGACTTTAGTAATTTAAAAAGATCATTAAAAATTAAAGATGTATGAAAATTTTCAGTTTTTAAGAATCTTATAGTAAATAAAGAGCCATAAAATGCTGAGGCGTGTTCGTATCAGTATCATATTACATTAGCACAACAAATTATGTTGCTTATTATGGAAAAGCTCACGGTGTCCCATGCAGTTTTATGAAGCATTGATTTCCATATGCAATAACACAACAATTTAGTACATGAGATAGAAGAGGATGCTTAGCAACCTTAGCTTTGTGAAGGTTTTCTGTTCCTTGTAATCAGTACATTGAGATTTGAATAATCATTTTTAGTTTTTTGCTATGCATATAGTTGTTAATCCTTAATTGGTTTGGGGAGTTTTCGGTGATCTGGGTACTGAAAGATTTTTTGTTCAGTTGGATGGAGGAAGAAGGACAAGACACAAAGTGTGGAATGTCGCACCTCTAGTACTTACGTGGGCTGTTTGGACAGAGAAATAAGAGAGCTTTTGAGGGTGTAGAAATGAATTTCGTACAACTAACAAGTAGTCCTTTGTTCCTTATTTCCTTTTTGATGCACCCATGATATTCCTTTTTAAATAGATGATTGAGTGTCTTTCGTGAAAACCTATCACTTTGTAGGTTTTCTACTTTTGGTATACTGCTTGTATACTGGTGCTTACTTTGCCCACATATTAAATACTTTTATTATTTTTATCAAAAAAAGTTGTGAATCTAGGGTATCCATTCACTTCCTTGGTGCCTTTACCTTCATGTTATTAATCCTTTTACTGAAAGAACAAAAAAAAAGGATTTTCTGAGGTGAGGAAGAGGAGTAAATTTCTACTGAAAAGCTGATATAATTATGATTAATAATTTTTGATTTTGAGTTCAATTTTAATTTTCCTAAGACATATTACCTTTATCCTTCTAGATGTCCGAGCGATTTAATCAGGAACTATCCCTTTCTGGTAAGATTCCAACCGGCCATTTCAATGCTGCTTTTGAATATACCACTTGTTGGCAAAAAGATGCTGCCTACACGAAAGCTCTTGCTTTTGATGGGGTCTTCATCACGCTCTATAGCATTGCATTAGAGAAGGCTCAAGTTGTACTGCGTGATCATGTTAAACAAGCAATTCCTTCGTCTTGGGATCCAGTAGCATTGACAAGGTGAGAAGCGGTTTGCATTTAATTCTTTTATTTCCTCCAGGTGTAGGTAACCTCTTTCATTAAATCACTGCTCATGTTTTTCTACCTAGTTTTTTGATGGTTGTATTTTTCTCTTTCTTTTTATTTGGTTTAAAAACTGTACCGCATCGATGAACAAATGAAATAGAGCTTGCTCATAAGAAGTCGTAAGCATGTAGGAACCCTTTTATTTCTGAATTCTCTGGTACTCTGCTTCTTAAATACCTCCAATCTTATATATCTTCATTGTGGAGATTTTTGTTGGGTTCCTTGGGAGGTTCTTGAATATAACAAGTTGATAATTCCCAAGGTATTCATGGAAGTTATACCCCTATTCTAGAGCTGTGCATGGATAAGTCGAAGTAAGATCCTTTATGCACTTAATGACAGTGTATTTACAATAACAGAGCTTTCTACCCGCAAAGAATGTTTCTGCACCAGTAATTATCTTGTCGATCAACTGATGAGATGCCAAGAGCCAAGGAGTGGGAGACTGCCAACATTTTACCATTATAGTGAGCCTCCGGAGTGACATTGTGCCCTGCAAAAGATGCATTCCCTCAAAGCTAGTTGCTTTGCAATTCTTTTTTGCTGGAACAACATTGTAACTGTTAATAGTTCTGATAAATTTTTGGACTTCATTAGCTCCCTAGTCATAGTGTAATTTATACTCATGTATTTGAACTAAGTTTTGCACACTAAACACATCGCATCTGCTTGATGCTTTATTAATGAAACACCCTTACTTCATCAACATAATAAAAATATATTGTGGCCTGCAATTTGATGCTAAATCATATTACTCAGTCACATACTCAACATTAGTTCTTAGACTTACATCAAAAATTGGAAATGATTTTAATTTCCAGGTTTATTGAGAAATATGGTACCCATGTTATTGTTGGTGTAAAGATGGGCGGAAAGGATGTTGTATATGTCAAACAGCAATATTCATCAACACTTCAGCCTGCTGATGTACAGAAAAGGTTGAAAGAAGTGGCAGATGAAAGATTTAGCGATGCAAATGTACAATCCAGCACTACTTTGGTAAGCACGTATGAGGTAAAATGGTTTCTGATGTCCACTCTCACGAACAAACACACACACACACACACATACAGAGACAGTGGTCCAAAATGTTGGATCACATTTCCTTTCAATATTTTGATCTCCAGCCTTAGCATTTTATGTTAAATCTAAAATAGTCTGTTTTCTCTACACCTAGTAGTATCTTTCTTTTGCTTTTGACAATAAGTTATAATTGCATTCTATCTTGCAATCTGAAGATCAGGGTTGTTTCTGGGAACCTCAAAAAAGCTGGCTTGACTTGCTTATCCTGATCACCCACTTTGCTTCTTTCAAATTTTTTACTGGTGATGATCGACTCTTTACGTAAAGTTATCTGAGTATCTATTGGGCACATTGAAATTTGAGCAATCTATATTTTGCTTGTACAGCAACCAAATTCTTGTTTTTGGTTGCTTATTTGGTAAGGTTCCTCTGATTGAGCATATTATCTAGGTGCATACTTTTTCAATGTATGTAGTTAGAGATTTCGCCCCCAAGGCCTAGCTCAAGTGGCAAAAGGTGGAGGATTTGTGGCTTAGGTCGCAGGTTCAAGCCCCACACCATGCAAAGCAAAGCCTGGTATTTAAGTGGAGAAGGGTAGAGGGGCGGGCCCATTATCCACCGAGTTTAGATGGCTGTGATTGGTCCAAAGGGCGGGTCACACACGGATTTCTCGGTTATCAAAAAAAAAAAAAAAAGATTTCTACTTCCATACCACTACATCTCCCATACCGATTGAAAAAAGAAGAAAAGCAGGTACTGTTTTTACCGAATAATAGAGAGGTATGTAAATAGTCTAGATTCTTATAAAAGTAAATGACACTCTGGGAGAAGAAAAAATATGTAAATTCCTCCGTTGTCAATTAGCACAAGAGTTCTGCATCTTTATAGTAATTCAACCCTTGCTTGGTCTTCAGATTATAAATATAATCCTGGCAACCTATATTGTTTTGCTTCCGATTTTACTTCCTGCTGAAAAGTTCGATTATCCTCCTCCTGAATATGTACTTCTGTGAAAAGTTTATCCCTAACTATTCCTTTATCAGCTGATATCATTTTCTTACAATTGTAACTTTTATATGATTTAATTCCGTATTTGAATGGCAATTTTGTACTTGGGAGTGTGTATAGTATCTCTGATGCTGCCTATTGTTAACGGAAGGACAGTAAACATTTCATTTCAAAACTTGGGATGCGCACAATCTTTCTGCATTTCAATGCTATGGAATTACTCAAATAATGAACTTAAAGTTCCTTCAAGAAACTTGACTGTGCAGAAGTGCCTCAACTTCCCTTCTGCTCTTTAGTGCCATTGCAATGAGAATAACCTTGTGAAACTTACAATCATTAGTATTCTTTTTCTGCGACAGAAAATTCTACACTGTTTGGCTTTCTTTTCTTAAATAGATTTTGTCACTTAAAATGGTGTCTCTATTTATCCAGGCTTTTAGGTTCTTAGAGTTATAGCAGATGGACCATTTTTCTTAAATTGTTGGTACTTTTCAAGAAAAGGATTTATTTCAGAGTTGTGTTAGCCTAGCAATTAATAAAACCGGAAGCATGTTGTGATTCTAACTTAAGCACTTTGGCTTCATTGCTTTCAGCTAGCTAATAGTGAACAACAGCTGCCCTTTATGGATTCCACTACATCAACAGTTCATCTTCACAAAGAGGTAACAAGTCTTGTGAATACTAGTAAGCAAAATTTCTGCATCCTTAAAGTTTGTATTTTCTTGGCCAGTTTCTGATTGAAGATGTTTTATAAAAACTTGACTGTGACTTTTTATGGATATAACCCCAGGTTAATCCAGTAAAAGGCAACAACAACATACCAGTATAATCCTACAAAGTAGGGTGTGGGGAGAGTAGAGTGTACGTTAGGGATGGCAATGTGCGGTGCGGGTTATAGTATTTGCGGGGCAGTACGGGTTAGAGTTTTTGCAGGGCGGATATAAAATATTTTAGAGAAAAACATGTGGGGCGGTGCGGGTACGCGGGTTGTTTTTTTCTCTTTTGATCTTAAGCCAAAGGGAAAATTCTATGGAACACAATAAGGGTAAAACACATCTCATATTAGGCACTTCTCTCTCTCATAGTATAAAATAAGGGTTTATACATTTTTGGGCTTCTAGTGTGAGTAAGTGGTTGTCTGCTTCTAGTTTGAGGAAGGCTTATTAGTTAGTCAAACTGATATTTCATCCTTTTTATTTTGTATATGAAGAACATCCAATGAACTACTATGGTTTGACACTGCTCTTTTTGAGATCAAAACATTCATTTTAGCTCTTATTTAGGTTTTCTGATTGCTCTGATTTTCGCCTTGTTGCCATCAGTGAAACCCTAAACTGCCTTTTCAAACTCTGGTTGGGTGGATGTTTCATTTCTTCCTTCCATTTCCAATTTGATATTCAAGTTTCTTTCCGTTTCTTCGTATGTCAATATTGTATTCATTAATTAGTTGTTCATAACCTTCTCATTTCCTTTACCAATCCCTACTTTTACCTCTTCTCTTTGACATCAGGATATTACATTCCTCTGGGGCAGGAGAGGTGGAAGCCGTATCAGAAATATCCCACATAAAAGGTGGTGTCAAACTGTTCCAGTTGAACCAGACGTGATTTCAATGTCATTAATTCCAATATCATCATTATTGAGCGGGATTGATGGCAGTGGTTTTTTGAGCCATGCGATTAACTTGTACATACGTTGTGAGTATTGTACATCTTTTGCATAATATGGGCTGCTGTTTCCTGATTCATCTTAACCAAAGACTTTGCTGCTTGCCTCTTAGGTGTATAGCTAAATCTTTGCTTGGCTTTAAATGATAAAAAGATCTGTCTAAATAAATACAAAATAGAGTTAAATAAAGGAATGCAGCAAAACCCTGAATTGGCCAAAAGTGTAGTTAATATTTGGACACATTAATTAGTTAGACTTTTATGGAGGAAACTGAATTCCAAATTATCACAATTCATAAATCCAGTAATCTACAACTCCTGATATTACTAGAAACAAGATGACTCTTGTGAACTTATGGCTGTAGATGTTTTAAGAATATAAGCTATAAGCTCCTCACTTATTTTTTTATTTATTTTTGATAACCGAGAAATCCGTCTGTGACCCGCCCTTTGGACCAATCACAGCCTTCTAAACTCGGTGGATAATGGGCCCGCCCCTCTACCCTTCTCCACTTAAATACCGGGCTTCGCTTTGCATGGTGTGGGGCTTGAACCTGGGACCTAAGCCACAAATCCTCCACCTTTTTCCACTTGAGCTAGGCCTTGGGGGCAGCTCCTCACTTATTTTGCCTTCTAGGAAAGGCAAATATCATGATTTGAGTGTTTTTGCACAGGAACCATCTTTTAGATATTCGTGCAAAACTAGGGGTGTGCAAAAACTGAACCGACCAATAAACCGAACCGAAAAAAATGTTATTGGGTCATTGCTATTGGGTTATTGGGTTAACGAGTTTTTAATGGTTTTATAAAAAAGTTATCGGGTTATCTGTTTGGTATCGGTTTTTAGTATTGGGTTATTGGGGAAACCGATAACCCATTAAGACAATAGTAAGTTACTACTATACCCTTAATAAATATTAAATATTAATAATTTAACATAACTAGACACTATATCAGTACTCTACACTATGGTCTACACACTTCACACGTCATAGTACTTCTACTTCACATCAGAAATTCCATATTATGTTTTGATTGTAACATGTTATTGTAACCTTCGTACTACATCTACTCTTATTGATGCAATTTCTCATTATATTTCTTGTTTCACTATATCAAAGCATTTACAGTTGATTTGCTTGTCCCACTGTATCGTGCCAAATTGTTAGAGAAGTGAGAAAGCATATATTTATTTTATGGGCATTTTCTTATTGGGTAAACCAAAAACCGAACCGTTAATGACCAAAAACCGATAAAGAATATCTTATTGGTTTAGCATATTTAAAAACCAAAAACCGATAAACCGAACCGATAATACATAAAACCGAACCGGACCGACCGATGCACACCCCTATGCAAAACTCAAAAGTAACTTTTAGACAAACCCATTTGATCGTTGTATATGGCATACAGATAAACCACCAATTGAAGAGCTTTATCAGTTTTTGGAGTTCCAGCTTCCAAGGCAATGGGGACCAGTGTTTGGTGAACTTCCTCTTGGTCCAGAGAGGAAGCAGCAAAGTGGTGCAACTCTGAAGTTTAGTCTAATGGGCCCCAAGTTATATGTTAATACAAATCTGGTAATTTCCAGCTTTACTCATCTATTACTTGGGAAGCTATGTTAACTTCATGAATTATTTTGATGAATTTTCAGTTTTAAAATGTTTTACGTCAAATCCAGTTTCTGATCTGTGTTAGATTTTATCAGATCATAGAAAAACAATGCTTACAGATTACCAGGTTTCATGAAGTACTCTTTCATTGAACTGTTTCTTACGATGCTCGATTTGACACTTAAACGGCTGGGAAGCTATTCCGTCTCTCAAAGGAGTTTGTAGTGAATCCTTTGTTTTCTTTTTCAAAGTGAATCATATGTTTATATATTTTGATCTAAGGCTATATTATGCAAATGCTAAACTATGTTAGAGAAAGGCTGATATAAAGCATACTACAGAAGAAGAGGATAAACATAGTAAATGGACAACAGTTGAAACATTGCTCTATGGATTGGATCATGGAATTGCAAAAATTAATGATAAGCATAGATACCTACTTGAACAGGCATTAAATTGCTCAGTTCTTGGTTATTCATGGTCTTGTTGTAGTATTGTATGAGCAAATAAATTTTACAAACGAACTGTGATATGTCAAGAGCACAAAATGAAAAAAGGAAACCAATGGAATGCAGTTCCATTTCTACAAAATCAGTCCAATCATCATCTGTTGATTCTCTTATGATAGATTTGGGTAATATGGTGAAGGACTGATTTTTGAACTTCATGTATATAGAAAGGAGTATCATGTATGCATGAAAATGTAACAATTAAGAAATATGATCACTTGGATGTGAAATATGGACTTCTTTCACTCTCGAAAGTTCAATGGTGCCTTATGCCATGTAATCATTAACTGTTTGTGTTATTTGTAATCCACCCTTCTTTGACTCCATCTTCTAATCACTACTTCAGTAGAATCAATAAAGAGTGGAATAAGCAGTTCATTTGGAGCTGCAGTTGAAATAAGTGATGCAGGATAGAATAGGAGTGTTGGCCAGTCAAGAACTCTCACATTCTAAAGATGAAAGATGCAGAAATGAGTATGTTGTGATGGATGTATGACCATACTAGGAGAGACGGGATTAGAAATGAGATATCCGAGACAAGATGGGAATGGCTTTGGTGGAGGACAAGATGCGGAAAGCGAGACAATGATGGTTAGGGCATGTGAAAAGGAGATTCATTGTTGCCCTATAGAGGTGTGAGAGGTTGGCTATGGATGGTTTTAGGAGAGGTAGAGGTAGGCTGAAGAAGTTTTGGGGAGAAGAGATTAGACAGGACATGACATTGATTCAGTTTACCAAGGACATTACCTTAGATAGGGTGTTATGGAGGACACAAATCAGGGCAGGAGGTTGGTAGGTTGTAGTGAATTATCTTGCTATCTATCCATAATAGTAGTCTTAGTGTTACTCCTATAGTTTTATTGTCCTTCGATTTCTGTTATGATATGATATTTCTTGTACTTCGATTATTGTATTATTTTGTTGTAGTACTGTTTAGAATGCTTCGTTATGCTTGCACTTTCGTTGATTCTCTTTTTGGACTGTTTTGCCTGTTTCTTCTTGAGCCAAGGGTCTATCGGAAACAATCTTTGAGGTAGGGATAAGGTTTGTGTACACTCAACCTTTCCCATACCCCACTTTGTGGGATTACACTGGGTATGTTGTTGTTTGTATTGTTCAACAGTTATCAAAAATTACTTTGCATCAAGCTCCCCAATTTTGTCACAAATTGGCAACCCTATGAGAAGATGAAACATATCTTTTCCTACCTGCTTAATTTAGAAAATATAAGGATCCTTCCTGTTACTAACACACAAAGCACCAACTCTATTGGGTTCTTTTCTATCCTTAGATTGTTAGGCGCTAAGGTAGGACTCTATTCAGCTCTTTGCATTAAAACTCAACTTTAATGGAGCGCTTCTATCACTACCTTCATTGTCAATATCTAGTGATCCCGGAGACTTGTGTTCCATTCTGAGTGGTGTTTCTGCTGCTGAGATGATTAATCTATATACTACTGGTCAAATTACTTGTGTGGCCTTACATCATAGAATGCAAGTATTTCTAGTTTATGGTTCTGTCTCCAGGACCTTATTTCAGGTTTGCATTTTGTGATCACATTCTGTTTCATGCTATCCAGATTTTGGGGACTTATTTTATACATGCCAAGCTTCCCCAGTATGCTTCAGTTTGACACTAGCTTAACTTTGAACAGCTTTCTGGAGATAGTTCTGAGGACTAGTATGCGAATTTTGTACATTATACTTATAAACGACTGTGTAGTCTTTATTATAGTTTCACACCCTTCTAATTCTTTTTTTGGGGGGCACGAGGAGTGAGAGGGATGGTGGGAAGCACAATGGGATCGACAATTATAATTTTGTCTACGTTCCATGGTTAATTTGTGTCTATACATTTTGTTTCTTCTTACATTTGTGACTTTTTTGAACGATACTTGCCTAATGTACAGCTAATCAATGCTTAGTATGTGGACATTTTCTTTGTCTGTGTCTATTTTTTTTAAATGAAGTTCTCCTTGGCTGTATTATTTTAATAGGTGGATCTGGATAAGCCAGTGACCGGCCTCCGATTGTATTTGGAAGGAAAAAGAAACAATTGCTTAGCAATCCATTTGCAGCACCTTTCATCCTTGCCAAAAAGCCTTCAGCTTCAAAATGAATCATATGGCTATGCGAGCAGCTCCTCTGACCAAAGGTATCATGAGAAGGTCCAATGGAAAAGTTTTTCACATGTATGCACTGCACCCATAGAATCTGATGATCTCTCCATTGTCACGGGGGCCCAATTTGAAGTTAGAGAATCTGGTCTGAGAAATGTTCTTTTTTTACGCCTTCAGTTTTCTAAAGTCATTGGTGCCACAGTCATAAAGAGACCTGAGTGGGATGGTTCTCCTGTTATCACCGAAAAATCTGGAATCATCTCAACTATAAGTTCTCATTTTTCCTCCGCTCAAAAGCCACTTCCACGACCATCTGAAGTTCACATAAATTCTGCACTTTATCCTGATGGACCTCCAATGTCAGCACAAACCCGAAGACTCTTGAAGTTTGTTGATACGACAGAGATGATGAGAGGACCCCAGGATCAACCTGGCTATTGGATGGTGTCTGGGGCTAGGCTTGTCGTCGACAAGGCTAAGATTTCTCTTCGTGTTAAGTTCTCTTTATTAGCTGTTGTCTTGCCAGATGAAGAGGAGCCATTGCAAGGCTAATGTATAGGGGGAGAAAAAGAAACAAAAAATTGCTAGAGTTAACTTAGCATTTTTGTTATTATGTATCTGTAAAAAGAAATAATAGGATTTTGGGAACTTCTCTTGTATGAATTGCTTTATTAATGTGCAGTCTGTAAAATGATCTTCTTCTTGTTTATTATGGGGGGAGAAAAAAAGAAAGAAAATGGGAAACTTCTGTGTAGTCTGGCAATTAAATTAGTTTGTCTACTCTATTTTGTATTTTAATTGCTTATTACTCCCTCCATTTCAAAGTAATTGAATTGTTGAGGTATTTCACGCCCTTTAAGAAAGGGAAAAATGACAAATATACCCCCAAACTTTCGTAAATAGTATCTAAATACCCTTCATTAAACTTTTAGAACGTTGATGCCCCTACCGTCTAATTTTTAGAGCGTGTATACCCTTTGGACTAACGAAGGGACACGTGTCACGATCTTAACAACCTATCAAAAATTTATTTAATTTTTATTTCCAATTAAATAATCCGACCCGAATAATAAAAAACTCACCCAAATAAATCCCAAATAATTTAAGACCCAACTAATGGTGGAACAGGAAAGCGGTAGATACAAAGTGCACAGTCTAGTGTGTAGTAATTGATTTTAATGAAACAATGCAAGTGTTCATGTTCTCATGAGCAGGAGATAACATGAGCAGTTACTGTGAACTGTTATATAGAGAGGCATCAATTTGGAGATCCAAGCTAGAGGTGAGGGGTTTTCAATCAAATAGGAAAAGAATATTAGTAGTGGTTGCAAAGGGAGGAGGCACAGAGTTGTGAGGAAGACACGATTCCTGGACCGAACAACTTCTCCTCGGGTTTGATTTGCCAGAGGTCGCTAGTTCGATTCGCCGGAATTGTTGAAGCAGCAGTGAAGGAGAGATGGGTGAGTGGTGGTCAGGTTTCATGGTAGATCTGCTGCCTCACTGATTTCGCTGGAGCGTCACTAGAGCAAGGGAGGTTGAGTTCGATAGCAATCAGAGGTGGTTTTGTACATGGAGCTTCGCCAGAGAAGATGGAGTTGCGGCAGTGGTGTTAGGTAACTGGTTCTTGGGGTGTATGGTTGTTGGAACTATAGAAGAATGGAAAAATGGGATTTATTTGGGTGGATCTTAAATTATTTGGGTGAGTTTTTAATTATTCGGGTCAGATTATTTAATTAGAAATAAAATAAATTTTGCTAGGTTGTTAAGATCGTGACACGTGTCCCTCCGTTAGTCCAAAGGGTATACACGCTCTAAAAATTAGACGGTAGGGGCATCATCGTTCTAAAAGTATAACGAGGGGTATTTAGATACCATTTACGAAAGTTCGGGGGTATATTTGTTCTTTATCCCTTTAAGAAAAGAAGATTAAGACATAAATTAGGCATAATTTTTCATTTTTACCCTTATTAATTATTGTTAAATTTATGATTAGAATAATGAAACATTAATTAATAACTATTTCCAATACTAACTAATGAAGGGTAAAATTGGAAGAACATTCTAAAAGTATTCTTGAAAATTGAACAATTAAGTTAATTTGAAAAATGAAAAATATCTCAACAATTCAATTAATATGAAATGGAGAGAGTATGTGTTTTGGCTTCTTAACTTGACCTTAGGAAAAATTCCAGGTAATTACACCAGGTATTCCTCAAAGTGTGTGGTCTTAATTTTTCTTATCTTGTATAAGAAAAGTTTTTATAGACTAGCCTTTCTCCCTCTTTATATATAGAACAACTACACCTTTGCCCGGCTACACTTCAAATATTTTTATACAACTCTTCATGATCAATTGTTTCTCAACATTCATGTCTTTTTATTCATTTTTTTCATTTCTTTATTTTTCTTTTATTTATTGTTTTTTAAACTTTTTTTCTCAACCTTTACTTTTTCCGTCTTTTTTTTTTCTTTCATTTTTCTCTTTATTTTTCTTCCATTTATCATTCTGCTCTTTTTAGATGCGTATTCAGGATTTCGAGATGATGTGTGCACTATTATGAAAAGATGGATATAAGATACAAATTTGATTAGTTTGACATTTAAGTTTTTATCATTGAAAACAGTTAAAATTTAAAATAATAGGTCAAAAATTAGAACGCCAAAATTATAGTGGTTTTAATTCATGTCTCTAGAATTTAAACTACATTAACCGGAGGCCCTATGACGGATAGCAGACGCTGAATGGGAAAAAAAACTAAAATTTATTAAAAACACTTAAACTTAATACTTCTAGCTAGTTCCAACCAACATTGACTACTAAAAGTAGTGTAATTGCTCTGGACTACTTAATCTGCCTGCTAGAGTGACCATTTTCTTGTTGGCGCAAATTCATATGCAATTGGAATTCGGACAAGCTACTTGTCAGCAAACTGAAGAGTCATCGATTCTTCCGAAAGGTTACAATAGGCGCGAGCAAAGATATTAATAAACTCCAAAAAACTTCATTTCTCCAAAAAAATAAACTAATAGTCATAGTCATTTGGTGTTTTTTCATTTTCCCATAAGCCAACAAGAGGTACCAACAAAAAAAAAATCATATTTTGAATGGTTGGATAAGACAAGTTTTCACAATCATACAAAATTAACTCAATGAGTTTTCTCGAACATCTCAGGGAATGGTGAACCTCTTCAACACTCGTACATCCACAGAGATTCAGATACTTCAAATTTGGCATCCCCTTGAAATTGGTGTTCTCTTCAGGCTTTTGGAGCCCCTTAGATCTAGCTTCTGTAAAGATGAGAATTGCTGCTATTCAAAAACACATAAATAATGATGAATGATGAAAATGAGTAAAGTAGTAAATGACATTTTTTTAAATTAGAAATCGTTTATACTTTATATGAAAATTACATGTTTAGAAACTAGATAAAAATCACGTATAATTATAAATAAAAGGAAAAAAAACTTTTGAAAAAACAAAAGACCTTAACCTTAGCAACAATTTGTTAGTTAATTTTGACGTCACAAGTAATAAGGAAATAAATATGGAAGAAAATATAGTTAAGATAAATGATAATATATAATTATCTTTCTCTCACCTACCTCAATTATTCCTCCTCAAAGCATGGTTCAATTGCTCTTGAGTCTCGACAACCTTGAATTCTTGTTCCAATAGGTACTAAATATAAGTATATTTTAGTCAATTTTAAAGTACTAAATATAGGTATATCTTATCTAAATATAAGGATAATAATTAAATAATAATTATTTAAAAAATAATAGCAAAAAAGTTCAATCAATATTTATGAGGACCTTCGTGTTGTTAATATAGTACTAATTCTCGAACACGTGCAACACACGTGTATTCCATGCTTATATTATAAAAATTAAAGTATTTGAATTAATTTTTTAGATGTCATATGAACATGTGAAGAAAATAACTACATTTTATTTTTTAAACTATTTTTATGTACATTAATTTTTATTTTATAAGGTACATAATATGTGATGTTCTTGTTGTTGGTTCTCATAATTGACTTCTCGATTGAGTGTGTACATAAATCAAAGATAGTTATTTGACTTTCCATTTCTTTTTTTTTTCATATATAAACTAAAAATTAAATATAAAAATATATTCAATCTGTGAAATCATATATATAATCATTTGTTTATCTTGCACCCAACAAAGATATTGTTCAAATCCTTGTAAAAGATTTTCAACAAGATATGATTCATTCAAGGGTCAATAACAATGTTGTGTTATCAGGTATATAGGAATGGTTTAAGAATGTGAAAAGCTATTGGGTAAAAAAGTTAATACAAGGAAAGATGAAAGATAGAAAAAAATAATGTAATAACTTGCCGAATTCATAATGCTATAACTAAAGAATGTAAAAGGGTGTGTATAACATTTGCAATAATTAGTAATAACTAATACAATTATAATGTCATAACTAAATAATTAAAGTGCAATAGATGAATTTCTTATTAATTCCACATTTACTTAAATAAATAAGACTTCTAATTAATTTTTCTGTTTATTTAGATAGATAATTAGATTTTACTTTAGTGTAGGGGCAAAATGGTAATCTAACGTTGCACTTTAAAGCTTCCCGTGTGTCCCAAATTTTCATAAAGATACTTTAACTATGTGGGCGTCCTATTACTCCCCTAAACAATTCCGAACTTATATTACATCATTTTTCGATCAATTCCAAATTTTAAAAAGCAAGTGTTATCACACACCAATCATTATGTGACACATGTTAATTTAATTTGAAATATAATTTTTTCTTTTCATTTTAAGTTTTTCTTTATTTCTCTCTCTTACTTTTTGACTTATTTTAATTTTAATTTCATTTTAAATTATACTTCATCTTCCACCCCTACTTTCAAGCTACCCCTCCCTCCATTTTCTTTCTTTCTTTCTTCTTCTTCACCTCCCACCCTCACCTCACTCCACTCCCACGTCAAGTTGAGCCCCTTCATTTTCTTTATTATTTCTTTTGCTTCTTCGATCAAATTTCTTTCTTTCAAAAATCATATTATTTTCTAGACTTTGTTGAGTTATTAATAACAAAACTAATTATTTTTCTAAGAAAAATCAAAATTTTGAAGGTATCATCAATTAATTTATCGCATTTTCATATAACTTCAAAACTAAAAATGATAATTTTGAAAGAATCAATGAATTCTCCGAAAATTGAAAAAGTTTAATTGAAATTTGGATTAAAAAAACTAAATAAAACCTAGTAATCATCTTGAAATCTAATGGGTTTATCAAATTATTCAAAATGTAATAAAATATTTAGATATAATTTTTAGATTGAAGAGAGTTAAACCAATAGTAGTAAAAAAGGAAGGTGGAGTTGTGGTAAAAAGTGACTTTGAAAGTGAGAAACTTCAATGGAAATGACAAGGAATTTTTGAAGAAGGAAGAAAGAAAAAGGAAAAAATAATAAGGAGAAAAAGTTAAAATAATAAGAAAAATAAGAAAATATATTTTATAGCAAAATACTTGTAAAAAGAAAATTAAATTTGTTTTTTTAGATTGTTCACACTCTTTAAGAGAGTGCATACACTCTCCATACCATTAGGACAAAAAATGATGTAATAATATCAGTTCAGGATTGTTTAGAGGGGTAATAGGACGCTTCGATAGTTTAGGTATCTTTTTAAAAATTCGGGACAACTTCATGTGTCACTTTATGTCTTTTCTCAATTTTTCACATATTTTCCTTTTTGCTATGAGTTTTTATTTTTATTTTAAAAAGAAGAAGAAATAAGAACATTTAAGAGAAAATGGCCAAATGACCCCCCAACCTATTACCGGATTTTCAACTACACACATATTCTTTGCGGGAGTCCTATTACCCCCCTGAACTACTTTAAAATGGAATAAATAACCCCTTAAGTGTTGAGTTGGCATAGATAGTGTATTTCACTCTCTTTGAGAGAGTGAGTTGCCTATTCTTTTTATTAATTTCCGTTTTTTCTAGTTTTCTTTTTTCTTTCTCTTTCTTTCTTCATATTTAGAGAAAATACATCATTACCCCCTTCAACTATAACACTTTTTTTAAAAAGACACTCGAACTTTACAAAGGTCCTAATACCCCTTTAAACAATTTAAAAGTGGTAAAAGTATCTTATTTTTCGATCAAGCCCAAGTATAAGAAAGGAAGTGCATACACGCACCAATCAATACTTACCACGTGTCAATTAGGTTAATTTTAAAATTTTATTTTCATATATGTAATATTTCTTATTCACTTTTAAAAAAAAAAAAAATTATCTTTTCTTCTTCTTCAAAAATAATTCAACAACAATAGCCGTTCTTTTCGCCGGCGGCGGCAATTCTCTCGCATAGCCGCCACTGCCATAACATCAATAACACATCTCAACAATGGCTAAGCAAATCTATAGGAGCAAAATTTCTTCTATTTTCTCCCATGGTTAATCTTCTTTTTGGGTATTTTTTGCTCGAAATCAAGATGTCTTGTATCTGCAAAGACCGGAAGTCTCTCTCTAATTCAGATGGGGTATTTTCTACTTCGTTTGAACACTACCCCCGGTGATTCCCTCTCAGTTGTTCGTCGTCGCCGTCGATCTCTCTGACGCTTCTTTTCGATATTCCTCCACCACCTCACTCCGCATTCATCTCTTTCTCTTTCAACAATATCATCAATTTTCCGAAGCTTTGGAGTGGAAATTTTCTATGGCCGCTAATTTATTTTTCAGTGCAAGCATGTCAGCTTGTTCATCGGAGTGCCGATAGGTCCCAATTGCAAAAATACAATAAAACTTTTTTTTCATCAAAAATACAATAAATCAAATAGAGTAAAAAGAAAATCATATTTCTAACTAAATAAATGTTAAAATAAATAAAATAATAATTTTTTGTTTATCTCACTCGCTGGTGGCGAGTGAAATACACTTTGTGTGCCACATAGGATCATTAGGGGGTCATTAATCCACCCTGAAAAAGAATAAGGGGGTACTAGGACCTTTTCAAAGTTCAAGTGTCTTCTTAAAAAAAGTGTTATAGTTGAATGGGGTAATGATGTATTTTCTCTCATATATATTTATACAACTATACCTTTTTCACCATTATCATTGTTGAAGCTTTTTCAATGGATGTTTGGTATAAAAATTATCAACAATTAATGCATTTTATGAATAAATAATATTTCAATAGACTTATTTAGAACATATCTAACAAGTTAATTTTTTTAAAAAAAAAAACATACCCATCAATTATTATTTTTAAAGTCATGGACTCAAGAGTAACAAAATCAAAGTGAAGTAATTGTATATTTAAAAAAGTATTTTCAAACTTATTAAAGGGAACTAAAACAAAATAATTTCTTCTACATTCTTAAACAAGGATCCTACATAATCTCCTAAAACCCATGAAGAATCAAATCAAAAACTCAAATTATAAATTAATCATGAAAGTATTAGAGGGAGAAAGAATAAAGAATGGGGAAGAGAGAGAGGTTTCTCAAATTGGTGTTACAAATTGGTCTCAATTTGGTCTTCTCATCCGCGATGATTTTGAGTTGTCGACAGAATCTCAGGGGATGAATCTGATCTCGAATGTTCATGACCCATTTAATGTGTATCTGAAATTGTCTAAGGAAGAAAATCAAACGAAATGTAAAAAAATCTGGAAAAATTGTTGAATTGATTGGATGAAAGATTTGATTAGAACAACTATCTTCTAGGCTCTATAGATTCGGAGTAAATGAAAAGGTGACTTGAATTCTTGTTTTTTATAAATCGTTAGTGATATAGAAATTTATTGAGGTACAAAAATGGTGCTTATTATAGTTAGGGTTGAGGAAATGATTAGGTAAGAAAGGAAGATGAAGGAAGAGAACTTTTTTAATTTTTTTTTATTAAATGGTGAAATACACGTGTCAAGTGTGTGTATTTCACCACAAGATACATGCCAGATAATGACATTTCAGGGAGGAAATAATTCCACTTTAAAATAGCCCAGGGGGTAATAGAACCCCCGTGAAATACAAGTGTGTAGTTGGAAATCCAGTAATAGATTGGGGGGTCATCTGGCCATTTTTTTGAAATTAGAAGATCTTGTTAACTTGAAAATACTTTCATGACATATATAGTATTATAATTGAAATACAAATAAAAAATATTTATTTCATAAAAATTAGCAATTAAATAAAAAATAAAATAAACTAATACACCTTTCAACCCAGCGTCATTATAAATCATTTGAATTTTCCTTCGACTAAAATACAAAAATATTTTTTAAAATAAGTAATAAGTAAAATAAAAGGGAAATGTTTATATAGTAGTAATTATTTTGAAGCAAACTTCCTGACAATCTCAAATTAAATAAATAGCATTGTAAATAAAGTCATTCTTATGTCTTGAGCATCAACAAAACAACTCGTGAAAATTCTATGAATCATGAGAAGTTCAATATTTTAAAAAAAAAGATATTTAGAAGAATATATTTGCATCAGTGGAGAAATTGTTAAGAAAAACAAATGAATTTAGACTAATTAAAGTTAGCTTCATTTATGAGATCATTACATACTACTTTATATATTAAGCAAACAGAAAAAGAAAAATGATTATTATATCACCAAAAATTATTTTCCTCAAGTAGTTGAGGTTCTAGAATATATCTTCTTAGGATAGAATGATTTACTTAATCAGAACAGTGGTACCTGAGATTTCTCCGATCTTCAAACTCACTCAATAACAATAAATCATACGAAAAATTTAAACATATAAGAAGAAGAGAGTAGAAGATTAGAAATTTTTTGTGGTTGAAAAATAAGAGGAAATCTCATTATTTAGAGCAAAGAAATGATAGTATGAACATGTGATTATTGTGTGATCTTAGGCGTATTTATATGCCTAGAAATCTAAAAATACCCATATTTAAGCCAAGTTTGAATTCAATTTGTGTTTGTTTATAGTCATATCGAGTCATTTGAGTTCATTGATACTAACCTATAGGATTAGTTGTGTAAGTGAGCGTAAATGGAGAAACGAGCACTAAAATGGCATGGAAAATCAAGAGAGGACCCAAATTAAAAGAAGCAAGGAAGAAGAATGAAGAATTGACGTTCAAGGCACTTCCGTATTCTATCCGCATCGCGGAGAGGAAGTCGATTCTTGTTTGAGAAAATGATCATTGAGGCAGAGTGGTCCGTGTCCTCTCCGCATCGTGGAGAGGGATTCTTAAATTAATTCGCGAGATTCGATTTTGAGGCAGAACACTCTGTGGAGTGTCCGCGTTGCGAAGAAGGCTTTCGTGCCTTGAAGTGAATCTGAGAAGCCCCTCCACGTCACGCCATCAGTTGCCAGATTTGGCCGTTTTGAATTTAGTATAAATAGACTAATATTTTATTTTATTAAATATTCTTTTTCTGGGTTTTGAAGAACGACAACTTGGAGAGCTATTTCATCATTTTTTAGGGTTCTTTCCTAAACTCTTTTACTTTCGATCTTTCTATGATGCTTAAACATTGTTTGATCGAATTTATTGTTATGAGTAGCTAAATACCCTAGTTCTAGGGTTGTGGCTACAAGATGATTGTAATCTATTGAGTTTTTATTGGGTTAATATTGATTATCATATGAATCTTTCTTATGTTCTTATTTTTCGTATTTCGTGCCTGATCACCATTGAAATAAACATATTGTCCGAATTGAACTCGGTAGAGGAAAAAAGAATAGAACGTGGGGCATAAGGAGCATGATTTTGTCTTAATAACTAGGGTTAATTTGTCTCTAGGATAGAGATATACCTAGAAACCATGCTTGGTCACTATACAAGAAGAAATCGTAATGCTCGGTACTTGGTCCAGCCTATCCCTACTCAACGATGTAGTTAGGTTGTCATTTATTATAGGCGATTAGAGGTCGGCAGATCATAATCATACATTTAACCCTGTGATCATTGATTCAATAGTCGATACCCATTTAAACAATATAGTTACATGAATCATGATAAGAGCTGCAGCCCTGAACTTTACCCAATCATCGTTTGAAAACCTTGAAATTGAATCACTATTGTTACATTTTGCTTATTTCTTAGAATTATAAAATAAATCATTCTTGAAATCTTGATAACACTTGTGCTAAGCTAAAAGTTTTGGAGAAATTATTTGATTCTAATCGTAAGTCCCTGTGGGTATGATACCCGACTCTTTATAAGAGACATTTTAATACTTGAACGATCACGTACACTTGCGTGTGAGATTTGGGCGCAACAAGTTTTTGGCGCCGCTGCCGGGGACTTTAGAATTAGGAATTATTTGATTTTTCTGATTTCTGAAGTAAAAAAGCAAGTGTTGACAACTTAATCTTAGCAATACATTATTGCAGGTTGTACTGAAATTCCAAACTGGACGATGATCAAGGATTGGTAGAGCCTCTAACTGAACCAGAAAGATTCGTTCACTACCGAAGAAGGCAAAAAAGACACACTTACCCAGTCCCTCTTGTTGCTAGTGAACCAACATCTCCAGTAGCAAGAGTTAAGCAAGAGGAACATGCAGTAATGACTGAGATGAAGGTAAGAGACGTGGCAATCCCACGTACCACCAATGTGACTTCATGCTTTTAAAAACCTACAGCTGGTGGAAGGTTTGAATGAAGCAGAGTATGGTGCAGCTATTGCACACTAATGGGCAGTTCACTGGTATGTCACACGAGGATCCAATAGTTCACATCCAAACCTTCCTCGAGATCAGTGATACTTACACTCCAACTGGAGTAAACGAGAATTATGTGAGGCTCATTTTATTTCCCTTTTCTATGCTTGGGGAAGAAAAAAGATGGTTAAACTCTGAGCCCGCTAACTCTATTACTACCTGGGATGATCTTGAACAGAAGTTCCTTATCAAATTTTTTCCATCTGGGAAAACAGCTAAGTTGAGGAGTGACATCCTGAGTTTTAGACAAAAAGGAGGAGAGAACTTGTACCAAGCTTGGGACATGTTTAAATTGATGTTGATGAACTGTCCATATCATCATCAATCTAATGAGGTGTTGGTCAATACCTTCTTTGAAGGATTGGAGCCTAACACCAATATTTTACTTGATTCAGATGCAGGTGGTCAGGCTTTGGAGAAGACATATGCTGAGCTTTTCACCTTGCTGAACAGGATCTCACAGGGTAACCCCGAATGGAACAGAGGAGGGGTGAAACCTGTGATACAGAAAACTGCAGGTATGCTGGAAGTAGATGCAGTGACTGTTTTAACTGCACAGATTGCTGCAATGCAAAATATGATGAACACCCACTTCAACAATCTAGCATTGGGACAACAACCCGCTCAAGTGAGTGCAGTCTAACAACCACCAACTTGGTGCGAAATCTGCGGAGGTGGTGATCATAGTGCAGTGGTATGTGGTGTAAACCCGAATTCTGTGAATTTTGTAAGGAATGCACAAAGAGAAGGAGGACAACAGAATTATGGAAATTCTTACAATCCCAGTTGGCGTAACCATCCAAATTTATCATGGGGAGGTAATCAGAATCAGGCCCAATGCCAAAATCAATATAGACCCTAGGGAAATGCACATGGATATCAACAACAGGGCCAAAGAGAACATCCCAATAAGCAACCAAACAATCAACCAGGTAACATGAGTGTGTAGGACATGCTTAAAATGAATATGGTTAATCAAACCCAGTTAGTTGTTGACTTGAGAAACAACCAATTAGCTACTCAAAACTTGGAGAAGCAGTTTGGGCAGTTTGCAAGTGCTCAAAATTCACGACCTCAAGAAGGATTGCCGGGAAACACTGATCCAAATCCCAAGAAAGTAAATGTTGTAGGTACACACAGTGGTTTGCAGTTGGAGGAGTTGGCTCCAAAGAAAAGAAACATTGATGTTGTGAGTAAATAGAGTGAACCCAAGGAGAGTAAGGTTATTGCACAAGAAGAAAGAGTGCAACCAATAGTGAAACCACCTCCTCCATTCCCTCAAAAGTTCAAGAAACAGAAGGAGGATGAATGTCTTGGTAAGTTTCTCTCTCTTTTGATACAAGTTCACATTAACTTGCCATTGGTAGATATTTTGCAGGGTATACCCAGGTATGCTAAATATGTGAAGGAGATTGTGGCAAATAAAAAGCGGCTGACTGAATATGAGAATGTTGCACTTATTGAAGAGTGCAACTCCCGAATCCAAAATAAGTTGCCCACCAAACTGAAAGATCCTGGTAGCTTTACGGTTCAGATCACTATAGGGCAGAGCATTCATGCGCGAGGATTGTGTGATCTAAGAGTGAGTATAAATTTGATGCCAACTTTGTTGTATAAAAAGTTAGGGTTGGGTAGTCCTAAACCTACTACCATAATCTTAAAGTTGGCTGATAGATCTGTTGCTAGGTCTGAGGGTGTTGTAAAGGATGTCTTAGTGCAAGTGGGATCGTTGATATTCCCACTAGACTTTGTTGTGTTGAATTTTGTGCCAGATCCTGAGGTCCCATTCATCTTGGGGAGACTTTTCTTGGCTACTGGGCGTGCTATGATAGATGTAGCAACTGGGCACCTCACTATGTGGGAGCATGATAAAGTGGAAGTGTTCGATGTGTACAAGGCATTAAAGCTCCCGGCTGTATATGAAGAGTTGTCTGCATAAACTGTGATAGATCTTGAGGTAGAGGCTCAATATATTGCGTCCAAGGACCCGTTAGAGCGAGTACTAATAGGAGATGATATATATGTAGTTGCTGAGGTACATGAATAGTACAATTTCTTGATGTGGCACTTGTAGGTACATCAAGAGATCGTTGGGAGCCTTGAAATAGGGTGTTGGGTCCTTCACCCAAGCCCTCTATTGAAGAAGCACCTCAGCTAGAGTTAAAAGCATTGCCATCCCAGCTCAGGTATGCATTTTTAGGTGAAAATAAGACCTTACCAGTTATTTTGTTTGCAGCATTATCTGATTCTCAGGTGGAAGCAACATTAATTATCTTGAGGAAGAGAAAAGCAGCCTTGGGTTGGAAAATGTCTGACATCCATGAAATCAATCCCACGTTGTGCATGCATAAAATTTACATGGAAGAAAGGCATAAGCTGAGTGCACAACATCAACGGAGACTGAATCCAGTGATGAAGGATGTGGTGAGAAAAGAGGTGATCAAGTGGTTAGATGCAGGGATCGTGTACCCCATATCAAATAGTAAATGGGTAAGTCCAGTACAGTGTGTTCTCAAGAAGGGTGGAATGACGGTGGTAACCAATGAAAAGAATGAATTGATCCCCACAAGAACAGTGACTGGGTGAGTCCAGTACAGTGTGTGCTCAAGAAAGGTGGAATGACGGTGGTAACCAATGAAAAGAATGAATTGATCCCCACAAGAACAGTGACTGGGTGGCGTCATGGACTACAGAAAGTTGAATGATGCCACTAGAAATGACTATTACCCGGTGCCTTTTATTGATCAGATGTTGGATAGATTGGCAGGTTAGGAATATTAATATTTCCTGGATAGCTACTCAAGGTACAATCAAATTTTTATTGCACCAGAGGACCAAGAGAAGACTACTGTCACTTGTCCGTATGGCACTTATGCGTTCAAGCGCATTCCATTCGGATTATGCAATGCACCGATGACTTCTCGGTGTTTGGTGAGTCTTTTGACCCTTGTTTGACTAATGTTGACAGAGTCCTTGGTAGGTGTGAAGAAACAAACCTTGTGTTGAACTGGGAGAAATGTCACTTCTTAGTTCGAGAGGAGATTGCGTTGGGACACAAGATCTCTAAGAATGGGTTGGAAGTTGACAAAGCTAAAGTGAAGGTTATTGAGAAGTTGCATCCCCCTATCACAGGGACATGCTGGGTTCTATAGGATATTGATCAAGGATTTCTCTAAGACTACAAGACCCATGTGCAGTCGGTTAGAGAAAGAGATGAAGTTTGTATTTGATGAGAAGTGCTTGCAGGCATTTGAGCTGTTAAAGAAGAAATTGATAGAAACACCTATTCTGATTGCTCCTAACTGGGAGCTTCAATTCGAGCTTATGTGTGAAGCCAGTGATATAGCGGTTGGGGCAGTGCTTGGGCAGTGAAAAGATAAAATGTTTCATTCCATCTACTATGCTAGCAAGACAATTGATGCAACCCAATCAAAATATACTTTCACTAAGAAAGAGATGCTGGCATTAGTGTTTGCATTTGATAAGTTCAGATCATACTTAGTAGGAGCCAAAATTGTAGTGTACACTGATCATGCTGCAATTTGGTATTTGTTTAATAAGAAGGATGCCAAGCCGAGGCTGATTAGGTGGATTCTGCTATTGTAAGAGATTGACCTAGAGATAAAATATAGGAAAGGAACTGAGAACCAAATAGTTGATCATCTGTCCAGATTGGAGGACTCGTCTCATGTGAAGAATGAGGGGCAGATTCGCAAAGAGTTTCCCGATGAGAAATTGCTTGCCTTGGACCTTGCTCAAGTGCCTTGGTATGCTGACATTGTCAATTTTCTAGTGAGTGGTTTATTTCCACCTGAGGCCTCAACACATCAAAAACATAGGCTGAAATATAATGCACGCTTCTATGTATGGGATGAGCACTTCTTGTTCAAGTAGGGACCTGATCAGATGGTGCGAAGGTGTGTAGCTGAACAGGAAACAGTAAAAGTGTTGGAGAGTTGTCACTCTTCACCATATGGTGGAAACCAAGGAGGCGAACACACTGCACATAAGGTATTGCAATCTGGTTTCTTTTGGCCTACTCTTTTTAAAGATGCCGCTATGTTTGCGAAGGGTTGTGATCAGTGTCAAAGAATGGGCACTATTTCTAGAAGGCATGAGATGCCATTGAGCAACATACTGGAAGTTGAGATCTTTGACGTATGGGGATAGACTTCATGGGACCATTCCCATCGTCCCGTGGTAAGAAATACATCCTAGTGGCAGTGGACTACGTCTCCAAGTGGGTGGAAGCAGTTGCATTACCATCCAATGATGCAAATGTGGTAGTAAAATTCATCCAGAAGCACATCTTCACCAGGTTTGGGACTCCAAGGGCCATTATCAGTGACGGAGGTACTTATTTTACTAATAGTTCAGTGCGCAATTTGTTGGCCAAATATGTGGTAAGGCATAAGATAGCTACGACTTATCATCCCCAAACTAGTGGACAAGTGGAAGCATCTAATAGAGAAGTGAAGCAGATCCTCCAAAAGACTGTGAATGCCCAAAGGAAAGATTGGGTTGACAAGTTAGATGATGCTTTGTGGGCATACCGGACTGCATACAAGACACTGACAGGGACTTCTCCTTATCGAATGGTGTTTGGATAAACATGTCACCTCCTAGCTGAATTGGAGCATAAGGCATACTCGGCAATTAGAAAGTTGAATCTGGATGTTGAGTTAGCTGGAAAGAAGAGGATAACGTAGTTTCATGAGTTAGAAGAGTTCAGGCTTCACGCCTAAGAGAATGCAAAACTCTACAAAGAGAAAACTAAGAGGTGGCATGACAAGCATATTGTGTCACGTACCTTTGAGCCAGGTCAATTAATGCTACTGTTTAACTCACGATTGAAGTTATTCCCCGAAAAGCTTCAATCTAAATGGAGTGGTCCTTTTGAAGTTGTGAGGATGACCCAACATGGTGCGGTGGAGTTAAGGAACAAGGATAAGAGCTCTACTTTCCTTGTGAATGGGCAATGTGTGAAGCATTATTTTGGAAATGATGTTGATCGTGATCTTGAAGAGCTCACGTTGAATGACGAGTGAGTCATGAGATGGGTCGTGCCGTGATGTTAAATTAGGCGTTGCACGGGAGGCAACCCGTGACCCCTTGTAATAGTTAGGATTTCTTTTCTATTATTTTGTTATTTCAATTCATAGGAATTTGAAAAAAAAATGATGATATATTCAGAAAAGTACAAAAATATGAGTCGTGCCACGACCAAAACTAAGGCGATGGATGGGAGGCAACCCATTGTGTTTGTACTAATGGGTTTTGGGCTTAAAATGTGCAGGAATCAGGAATTCAGAGCCATGGCACATCGCGGATAGGAAATCAGATTTCGCCTCGCTTGGAATTAATTTTCCAGCGCGAGGCAGAACGGTCAGTGAACTTGGCGCGTCGCGAAGAGAAGCCCAACATTTGAATTCGATGGTAAGTTTTTTTTACGTCAAAAATAAAGGGGCCACGTGACAGTTCCGCATCACAGTGAAGTGTGGGATTTTTGCCTCTTTCAAAATTTATTTTCCAAAATGAGCCAGAGTTGTCCGTGACCGTCTCGCGTCACGGAAGCGGGCCCAAAATTTGGTTTCGACGAGGATTAACAATTACGTCAAGTAAAAAGAGTCAGCGTAACCATCCCGCGTCGCGGAGGGGGGATAAAAACTTTGACTTCAATTTTTTTTAATTAATTTTACGAGGAAGAACACTCTGTGTCCACCTCGCGTCGCCCCCCAGGTAAGTCAATTTTGATTTTCATTAATTAAATGGGTTTTACCCATTTTCTTTGAAATAACCCGACCCAATCCCTTTTTAACCCCAAATTTTCGTCCCCTAACCCCATTATACTCCCAAATTCATGATTTTTTCCCTCCCTTCCCCCTTGCAATTTCTTTGAGTCTCATCCGTAATGCGGAGTCACGTTACCCTTCCTTCTTGTTGATTCTCCCAAAGTTCACCACTCCAGGTATGTGATTTTTGTTTTCTTTGGCATTAGTTAAGTGTTGCTTACTGTGAAGGATGTGGTGTTGATGTATATGGGTTGTCAATGATTCTTGGTGGGATGAAATTGTTGGTTTCTTGTTGGCCTATGGGTGTTTCAAAGTCTGAGTAGAAATACACCTTTGTTTGACTTATGGGGTAGTTGGTGGAATTGATAGGGTGTTGTATGTGGGTTATGCATGTTGGGGAATGTTTGTGTAAAATTTTAGTGGGTAATTCGAAATCTTGAATAGCATTACTTTATTTCTGCTTGCATGTAGGTATAGAGTAATTTGGGAGTTGGAATTTCCTCTAGTTGCTCTTGCTTGAGTTTTGGTTGCTGATGGTTGTTTGACTATGTTCATGGAACATCAATTTGGTGGTGTTAGATGGATGCTATTGTGTATTCACGGGTATATATTTGTAGTGTGAAGTCTTGAGTATCACTACTTGCTTATTGAATCATGGAATATTGCGTGAGGGCCTTAATCTAAGTGTGAGGTTGAGTAGTTATGGCGAATAATGTGGTACCTCTAGGGTTGTGTGAATGTGATCAACAAGCTGACGTGTTGTCATTCAATTTTTTTGGGAAGTCTGAGTACCGAGAATGAATCATTGCACGACATAAGTGTGGGGTGATATATGTGCATCACCCACAAATCATTGTGTCTATGTGTTGGGGGCTGAACTCTACTATGTTTGCAGGAAACTATGTTGAGCTCCCAAAGACCTGGTAAGGCAGTCGTCACCTTTAGCGAAAGGAAGCGTGTGCGAAGTGGGAGTAATGTCCCACCCGCACCTGCAGTTCCCAAGGTCCAAAACAGGCTATTCGGGGTTAAGGTTGTGACCTAGAAAGGGAAGGCATGGTGGAAAAAGCACACTGAGACGTCGTATTTTTTTTATGTTTGTATTGAAAGGGATAGCTTGGCGCGGGAGTTTCATCAAATACTGAGGTGGATCATGGAGTTGCATATGGAGTTTATCTTTGCAGAACCGGAAGAATGCAACTTGCACATGGTCCGCAAATTCTACGCCAACTGGGCACCGGAAGCAAGATAGCATTTTGTGACTGTATTGGGAGTTAATGTCCCTATAACTCCCGCGGGAATAAATGACATATTAGGTACACCATAGGACACTGATCCACTAATGCTGACAGGGTTGAACATACGCCCTCCATATCGGGCCATCCGACATACACTATGTGGTCCTCAGTCCATGGCGCAATGGACTAAGCACAGTGGGAAGAGATATCACCAATCTCTTCCATATGCTCACATGCTTAGGGAGACTCGTGTCTGGCTAAAGATTGTCATGAATTGTTTGATACCGGGTCTCTACTACACATATATTACCAGGGATAGGGTTTGCTTGGTCTATGCATTGATGACGGCTACAGGGTTGAATTTCGGAGTTGTCCTGAATCTGCGATGCAAAAGGCCGGGTTCATAAAGGGGACAAGTATGCTTTTGGTGGCCTTATTACCAGAATGTGTCGTGCTGCAGGTGCTCCTAAAGAAAATGTGGACTACATGGCACCCTTATTCCAAGCACTAGTGGACATCACTAGGACCAAGGGTCCCGACACTGAGTTTGGGCAAACTCTCACCACTGCTGAGCGCCATCGATGCAATGAGATGATTATGGCTAGGATGTATGGTCTAGAGATGTTGCGCCACCAGAACGGCTGCCTGACTTCCACTGACACGCAATTCGGAGATGTTGAGAGTCGATATCCGCTGAATGCCCACGCCAAGGCACTACTTGGCCTTGGTCCCGAGTATCGTGAGTCAGTCGATAATGATATTCCAACTAATGAGGAGCGACTGCGTACTAGATCAGACGTAGAGTCTGACTCTGATGAGGAGGTAGACTCCGCTCAGGCCGATGATGAGGCCGAAGGGGTTGATGCGATGGAGGATTGATCAGGGAGTGTTTTCACCTTACCTCTTGTATTGTTCTGATTTTTGTAAAGCACTGGGGATAGTGCTAATGTTTAAGTGTGAGGTGAGAGGTGAAAATCATACCTGGTCTGTATATATTTTTATTGTTGAACATTGTTAGAGTCTGTTTTATATTTTTTTGTTTTGTTTTATTTTGGGTTCCTTGGAGGTTGTTTTCAGTTCTTTTGCCAAGGAAAGTCCCTTTGAACCGTGCAAAATACAAAAATATTTTATCTTTTTAGGATTGAGTCACGTTGCCCAATGATAGATGGATGACGACCGTCTTAAGGAGAATTTCGTCATTGAGTCTTAGGTTGGGTTTTGCTGAAGCTGAAATTCCGAAAGGAAAATGTATGAAAAGCATGATTTGAAGTTGATATATGAATGCAGTTGAACTTCTTGTATTTGACTTGAATGATTGCAACTTAAACTTAAATTGGACCTTATGTATGAACTGATTATGTGTTGTGATTGATCCATTTTTTAGTACAACTTGTGCCATTAGTGGTGAGTTTTTGTAGTATCCATGTAATGCATCTGAGTCTAGAACTTGCCCAACATGTTATTGAAATGAAATAAAAGTGGTGTTGTGTTTAGAGGATGATAATAGACTTTCTTTGAATTATTTTGAATATTATCCTTTTCAGAAATAATATCCTTAGTATAGCCCAATTGAGCCTTTTTAGCCTTGATTTTGTTCTAACCCACGGAAGTAAGTCGAATCCTTTTTATTGATACCGTTAGTTTTGATCCCAAATCCCTAATGCACTGAGTTAGGAGGAAAAGTTAAAACGGCGGAAAGAGTAAATAGGGTGGAAATGTTTAGTCTGTGGGTAAGAGAGAAAAGAGGTAGTAAAATGATGTCCCATGAGTTTAAATCTAAGATTGGCCCTGGTCCTTAGGACGTTGTGCACTTCGACCAAGGTTAAAAGCCTAAGTTGAAGTTAGCTAATTTGGAGAATACCTTAATGATGGCCCTGGCCCTTACAAGGTCAATGTGCACCTTAACTTGAGAGAGATCCCTAAGTCAAGGGTGGCTATTGTTGAGTGTAAAAAAAAAATTAAAAAAAATATAAAGGGGTGAGTGAGAAATGAAGTCAAAGTTGGTAATATTAGTGGAAATCTATGAAGGAAGAGAGGGCTGAAGAAAAAAAATAGTTGTTAATGTAAGAAGGAAATTAAATCCGATGCATTAGGGAGGATAAGTCACTAATTTCATCTAAATGAATCCTCCCTTACCTCAAGACTACATTACAACCGGAACAAGTCCTATTTGATTTTGAGCATAACACACTTCATTAGTGGAGATGTACATAATGGGCAAGCTTATGGTTCTCAATGCATGCATGTCTGATGTTTTTGGTGAGTGAGAGTGTACCTTGTTTGCAAAGTTCTTAAACGTATATTCAATTTGCTGAGTTGAGTGTGTGGACTATTCTTTGGAGTGAGGGGCACTTGTTGTATGAAAGAGAGGTGATATGTAATGGTGCACATGTTGTTGAATGCGTTGGTTGCTAAAAGTTGTCAAGTCAATTACATGAGTCATGCATAGTTTGAATGAAATCATGTCTGTGTTAACTGGTTACAGATCCTTGGAAGAAAGTGGCTGACGCACAAATACCATAGTAGAGACTCTAGGTCTAGAAGTAGTTAGTAAGTTGTTCGAGGACGAACAAAGCTCTAAGTGTGGGGTAGTGATCTTAGGCGTATTTATATGCCTAGAAATCTAATAATACCCATATTTAAGCCAAGTTTGAATTCAATTTGTGTTTGTTTATAGTCATATCGAGTCATTTGAGTTCATTAATACTAACCTATATGATTAGCTGTGTAGGTGAGCGTAAATGGAGAAACGACCACTAAAATGGCATGGGGAATCAAGAGAGGACCCAAATGAAAAGAAGCAAGGAAGAAGAATGAAGAATTGACGTTTAAGGCACTTTCGTATTCTCTCTGCGTCACAGAGAGGAAGTCGATTCTTGTTCAAGAAAATGATCATTGAGGCAGAGTGGTCCGTGTCCACGCGGAGAGGGATTCTTAAATTAATTTGCGATATTCAATTTTGAGGCAGAACACTCCGTAGAGTGTCCGCGTCGCGGAGAAGGCTTTCGTGCGTTGAAGTGAATATGAGAACCCCTCCGCATCGCGTCATCAGTTGCCAGATTTGGCCGTTTTGAATTTAGTATAAATAGACTCATATTTTATTTTATTAAATATTCTTTTCTGGGTTTTGAAGAACGACGACTTGGAGATCTATTTCATCATTTTTTAGGGTTCTTTCCTAAATTCTTTTACTTTCGATCTTTCTATGATGCTTAAACATTGTTTGATCGAATTTATTGTTATGAGTAGCTAAATACCCTAGTTCTAGGGCTGTGGCTACATGATCATTGTAATCTATTGAGTTTTTATTGGGTTAATATTGATTATCATATGAATCTTTCTTATGTTCTTATTTTTCGTATTTCGTGCCTAATCACTATTAAAATAAACATATTGTCCGAATTGAAATCGGGAGAGGAATAAGAGGATAGAACGTGAGGCATAAGGAGCATGATTTTCTCTTAATAACTAGGGTTAATATGTATCTAGGATAGAGATATACCTAGAAACCATGCTTGATCACTATACATGAAGAAATCGTAATGCTCGGTACTTGGTCCAGCTTATCCCCGCTCAACGATGTAGTTAGGTTGTCATTTATCATAGGCGATTAGAGGTCGGGAGATCATAATCATACATTTAACCCTGTGATCATTGATTCAATAGTCGATTAACACCTATTTAAACAATATAGTTACATGAATCATGATAAGAGCTGCAGCCCTAGACTTTACCCAATCTTTGTTTGAAAACCTTGAAATTGAATCGTTATTGTTACATTTTGCTTAACTCTTAGAATTATAAAATAAATCATTCTTGAAATCTTGATAACACTTGTGCTAAGCTAAAAGTTTTGGAGAAATTATTTGATTCTAATCGTAAGTCCCTGTGGGTATGATACCCGGCTCTTTATAAGAGCCACTTTAATACTTGAACGACCACGTACACTTGCGTGAGCGATTTAGGCGCAACATTGTGCCCATCTGAAAAGTTATGATCCTTTGGAAAAGTGACAATCCTTTGGAAAAGTCACAACTTATGTCTTAACTTAACAAAAAAGTCCGAGTCCTTTGTAAAAGTCACAACTCATCAGAAAAGTCACAACCCTTCGAAAATGTCACACCTCATCGAAAAAGTCACAACCTTTCAAAAGAACATATATTATTCAAATAGAAATAGATGGGTGTTTTAAGTAGGGGTATTATAGTGATTTAACATTCAAATTAGGGAGTTCATGCTTTTAAGGTAGTATATAAAAGATATAGATATAGATATAAATAGATAGCTGATAAACACCAAAACAAAAACAAAATATATTTACAGGACAATCAACACACGATTCCTTTATCTCCTTTTACCTTTCATGATAAATTGGCTAAATCCATAAAAAAACAAAAAAATAGCATTGAAATCGATTTTTATTGACCAATCAGAATTGTCTTCCAGAATCTATAATTGCCTCAAAATATCCAAAATATAGTAAAAATTAGCGGCCAGACCTTAGTCACGTACTACTGAACCATTTTCTCAGAAACATCATATAATATAATATCTTACATTAATTCATACAAAGGTAAATTGTATAGAGAAGCCATGACAATAACATTTGATTCATACCTCATTGACTATGTCATTAGCCATCAACTCAAATGCCTATTTATTCAAATAAAAAATCAATACATTGGACTAGAACTCTACTCAAATTAATTGTTGTAATAATAATATCTCCAAAAAAATATATAAAAATCAAGACAATGGAAAAATCACATGAAAATGTAAAGGCATTTGGATGGGCAGCTAGAGATACTTCTGGGGTACTTTATCCTTTCAATTTTTCAAGAAGGTACAAATTAATTCTATCTTTATAATATTCTTTTTCGGATTTAAGTTATATAAACTGAAAGTAAGTCCAAAGACTTTTTGCACGTCCCCAACCACTTCAGCCAACTAGTTTACAAAAGTTATAATATATAAACATGACCCTTAACTTGGCTTCAACGGACAACTATGCCCTCCAACTTTGAATATGCACAAGTAGACACTTTACTTTGTATAAAATTGAACAAGTAGACACACGTGTCCCACATGACATAATACATGTAGGACGCCACGTAGGATACAAAATTGCCATGTATGATGAATGTTTATGTATATTATACTAATTAAATCTACACAACATATCTACAGTGATATTGTATATATTGTGTATATTTTGTATATATTGATAAACTAGTTGACCGAACTGTATATATATCGGTAACTTTCCTATTATTAACACTAATAGAAATTTGGTTTAATTTGGAATTGGTGAAGGGTGACTGGTGAAAAAGATGTGCAATTCAAAATTATGTATTGTGGAATTTGTCATACTGATCTTCATCAGCTCAAGAATGAATGGAGCAATAGTATATATCCAATGGTACCTGGGTAAGTTTCATTTTTCCCTGTCACAGACAAAAGCCGTTATATATATTATTTAAGTGGAAAATGGTAGATAAGCGGACTTATTATTCAGCAAGTTTCAAAAAGAGTATTCTTGTAATTGCATTATATATTTATTTATTTTATAGAGGCGGAGTCAGAATTTAAACAATATAATAATCGCAACATATGTAGTTAATTTGAGTAATTTTTCCTTCTTTCTAATTGTTTGGACAACGAAATCGTAAATTTGATCATCAAGAAGTTTACTAGAAAACTTTGCGATGATGAAATATGTCGCTAAAAAACTAAAATCCAAAGCTAAATCGGATTAATTAGCTTAGGATTCCATAACGTAGCTAAGAGAAATTCATCTCTACCATACAAAAGGTAGGGGTAAGTTCTGCTTACATTTTATCCTACTCTGACTCGACTTGTGAAATTACACTGAACATGGGTTGCACGTAAGAGAAATTAGTGCTAGATTATATGTACTTCTAAATTTATTACTCCTTTGTAATTGTCAATTTCTCTTACAGGCATGAAGTTGTTGGTGTAGTAACTGAAATTGGTAGCAAAGTGGAGAAATTCAAAATTGGAGATAAAGTTGGAGTTGGAGGTGTAGTAGAATCATGTCGAAAATGTGAAAATTGTGACAACGATCTGGAAAATTACAGTTGCGATCAGATCATGACATACAATGGTGTTTACACTGATGGAACCACCACGTATGGTGGTTACTCCGATATAATGGTAACGAACGAGCACTACGTGGTCTACTGACCCAAAAATTTACCAATGGAAGTTGCTCCCCTGTTATGTGCAGGGATCACAATTTATAGTCCAGTGAAATATTTTGGACTTGACAAGCCGGGAATGCACATTGGTGTTGTTGGTCTTGGTGGACTTGGACATATGGCTGTGAAATTTGCTAAGGCGTTCGGGACCAAAGTTAATGTTATTAGTACATCTCTTAGCAAGAAAGACGAGGCAATTGAGCGTTTAAGGGCGGACTCATTTTTGGTCAGTCGTGACCCTGACCAAATGCAGGTCGATCAATCAATCAACTATGCTTCAATTTCAAATTTATAACAAAGGTGTGACAAATGAATAATACTATTTTTCGTTTGTACGTGTAATATGAGCAGGGTGCAGCGGGGTCACTTAATGGCATCATCGATACTGTATCTGTGATTCACCCTCTTCTTCCATTGATTAATTTATTAAAAACTCATGGGAAGCTTGCGATGCTTGGGGCGCCTGAAAAACCACTAGAGTTGCCTGTATTTCCCCTGCTTTTAGGTATGTTTGGTCTTAAATCAACGATTTTGTCTATTCATTTTTTTCAACCGGAAGTATTGATATGCAATGTTAATAAAATGTGTGTAATAGGAAGGAAGCTAGTGGCGGGGAGCTTTATAGGAGGGATGAAGGAGACACAAGAGATGGTAGATTTTGCGGCGAAGCATAGCATAACACCAGATATTGAAGTCGTACGAATGGACTACGTGAATACAACATTGGAACGCCTTTTGAAATCGGACGTGAAGTATCATTTTGTGCTTGATATTGGAAACACGTTGAACAAGAATTGAGATGGGGGGACATCTTGTTTCTGGCAATATCAGTGTTGTTGTTTTTTTATCAAGAAAATGAGTGTGTCATAGGGTTATGATTTTGTATTAAGCTTGCACGTTTTGTTGTTTAATCTATTTCTTACATTTTGTGTATCAAAAGGAATAAGGAATTAAAGAGAATAAAAATGATATTGTGTTTTCTAGTATTGAAACTCGGTAAAAACTTATAAGCATTCAACGTTTACATCCAATTATATTGATTTATCATGGTTAAGTCATAAATTAAGGTGAAATATGTAAACTATAGTTCAATGATAAAAGTGTATCTGTAGGCATGTGGGAAGGCTTCATAGATCTTGTCTCGTTTTTCAATCAGATGTTTGGATGTGAGTATTATCACCCCCGAGCCTACACCCTGGATGTGGCTGGCACTCGAAAACCATTGTTGGTCCCCAAGCAAACCCTTGGTCTGACTGACTACTTAGCGGAAGACTGACTCAAGAAAATATAGGCTTTAAAACGGAAATAAATCATTAAGTCAAAGTACTCAATTTAACTGTCTGAAAATAATGAATGATAGCAGTAATAGTGTAAACAAAACATCTGAAAGGCAATACTGAAAGACTCTCAACACTGTCTATCTATGAAACATCTACTATTTTAAGACAGGCGTCGGGACAAGACCCGTTACAACCTTAAACGAACTAAGACTGAACTAAAGTGATTGGAGTCCTCCGGAAGCAAAGAGGTCTCACCAAATGTTGTCAAGAGTGTTATGTGATCTCAACGAAATGCATGTTGATGATTCTGAACACCTGTATCTGCATCATAAAAAGATGCATGTTGAATGACATTAGTACATTGAATGCACGAGTATGTAATATAGCTTAATGAAACAATAATTGAACTGAAACGGCTGAAATATAACTCTACTGAATGTAAAGCATGATCATGAGATTTAAAGCTTCACAATAAAAGTAAATATAATAACTCACTGAACAGAAATATATATATATATATATATATATATATGCATAATAAAATGCTCTTTACTTTACTAGGGAGTTTCTCTAACCGACAACCATCACATGAGCCTCGTGATTATACAACGTCTCGCCCACGTAGTCAAAATTCTCTTATACCTTGCCGGGGTATAGAACAAACTCAACTTATGGATCTACTATAAAGGTCTACTCAATGACAGTGAGGATTCACCCGAAAGTCAGTGCGATCCTAACCTACACTGGCTACGCGGTTCAAGCGACAGTTTCTTACCTTCGTAAGAAAATATGGAAACTATTCAGAAGACTTAAGTTACTATGCATTATGACAAATCTTTTATACTACCTTAAAAACATAAAATCCCAAACTTAAATGTTAAATTACTATAATACCCCAAATTAAAAATACTCAATTTATTTTATTTACTTATTTAATTAATTATATTTCACATTAAAGGGTTGTGACTTTTTCGAAGGGATGTTACTTATTTGAGAGGTTGTGACATTTTCGATGAATTTTGACTTTTTCGAAGGGTTGTGCTTATTTTAAATGGTTGTGTCTTTTCCAAAGGGTTGTGCCTTTTTCGATGAGTTGTGACTTTTTCGATGAGTAGTGACTTTTTCGAAAGGTTGTAACCTTTCTAATAAGGTACCTATTCATACTACTATTTTTTAGCTATAATAGAGTAGTTTCCTCGTACTTTTAATCTACGATTTTTAAGTTTTCTACTCTTACTCTTCTTAAAAAATCTCAAATGTTATTTGCAATAATTTATTAAGTTCAAAATTCAACGAAATTTGAGGTACCACATAAGAAAGAGTTGGTGAATAAATTGTAGAAAATTATTCTTCAATTCACACTCATATTTTCCTCTTACGATTGTCATCACATACATACTTCAATATTGTTTATATCATATTAGAATATTAATACCCTTTTAATTAACCTAGATATTTTATTTATTAAAAAAGACTTATTTACTATGAATAGTCACAACAATTTCAACCTTCATGTTTCTTAGGTCATAAATCACAACCATTCACTTCTTATAAATTCTTGGGGAACTCTTTTCTGCAATAATTTGATATCATTTAAAATTTTCATAAATGATTCATCCGCAATCCATTTATATGGTTTGCTGAAGTTCTTAGCATGAAAATTTAGGTATTGACTTTCTATTAAATTATTAAATACATAAAAAGAATAGAGAAATGTGCAATTAACTGTGGACTTTGTTTCACACAAAAAACTTCTATATTGTATAGTGCGCGAGAATTTTCATTTCTTTTTCTTATTTTTGTTTCTTCAATTAGTTTATTTTGTTTTTCATTCGAGTGAGAATCTAATAATTAGTGTTCACATAACGAGTGAACATTGACAATACACACATTGATGATTATTTTTTCCAATAAAATTAATAGATCAAGTTGTGATAGAGACAATAATAATAAACAAAGACAAAAAAAGGCACATGATCTTCTTTATTTTTTTTCATTTTATATTATTTTACCCTCAAACGAAGGAGTTTCTTCCTAATTTTTCTAAAATAGAGGGCATCAACGTAGTCCATTGAATTATTAGTTTTGATGTTAAGTCCACTATTTTAAAATAGATTATCACTTTTACTTATAATATGATAATATAGCCATGATAATAAATAATTTTTTAATAGATATGTAAGTAAAAGTGAACGGAGAAAGTAAAATGTTGGTGACAAGAGATTTCAATCAAATGGAACACTAGAGTGAATATAGCATGGACATATATTTTCATCTACCTTCTTCATTGGCTATGAATTGTGTTCCATATATTTTTTCTTTTTGTATATTTATATTGAGTATACAAAATTTTAAGTATGAAGTTCATGTTATTTTGTGCTCATTTTAATCTAAGAAAATGTTGCCACAAGATACACTCTTTGCTAGCTATATAAAATAAGATAAAAAAATAGTGATTGATCATAAAATGATCTTAAATCAAATTAAAGATTCTATAGATAATACTTTAAATTAGATTCATCTATCAAAAAAAATTTATTGAAAAAGTTTAATGTTTTATATCACGATACAACTTCTATTATATATTAGATACTTTCATTAGACAACAACTATATGATATGTATGCGGCGAAAAAAGGAGAAGACTACAATTCCTAGAAGATAAGGTACAAACTTAAAGAAATAAAATATTTTTCACCATAAGTGATGTTGTTCATATATTAACATTAAATTATGCTACTGATATATATATATATATATACATATATATATATTTGACAAAGATGTTGGTCATATATTTACAAAGAATTGGTAAAGCTAAATATTTGACATACATTATAATAACATTTCACTGTAACAACCTAATTTTCCTTAAAACTAATTTTTGATATTATATTTTTTATTTCAATAATATCTGGTCATTTTGATCTCAAAAAACAAGTAACTCTATGACAATCTGTATTAATAATTCAAAAACACTTTTACTATGTTCTTTCAATTATAATCATTTACTAAAAAACATAATTTAGTAATATTAATTCCATTTTACAATATCGTATACTATATGATATGATACACACGTGCAACGCACGTACCGTGAAACTAGTGTCATTAAATAAAAGTAAGAGTAATGTTTCATTACATTAATTATACGTTAGTTTTTTACATTTTTCTGATGGATGAAAAGGCGTAAATGATTTTCCTATTTAAGGAATATCATTTGTGAGCTACTAAACACACAGGAAAAAAAAGTCCTTTCTTTCATTTACTCTCTCTTTCACCAATTCTTTTATTGGCTCAAATAATCACCTTCCTATTGTGGATTTTTGGACAATTGTTTTTGTGCAACTCCAAACTTTCAGCCACGAGTGCACGTGTTTGAGAGTAATTGTGGAACCTTGGGGAGAGACCTGCCACAACGATTTGCACCGAAGTCGGGCCAGAATCTCTTTCAAGGTAGTCAGTGGCGGATCCAGGATCTTAGGCTCATGGGTGCTCACTTCTCTTATTTTAAAGTTACTATAAATCGCATTGTATTAACTGTATAAGTGTACAACTATTTAAACATTATAGTTTAAAACTCTTCATTTCTTAGAAAAACTAAGAAATGAAGTCCAAATTTTCCTAGCTTCTCTTACCAATTACAACTAATAATTCACTCTTGTAAGCACCCTCATTTTTATGTTAAAGAAATGAGCACTACACAACCATTCAAAAATTCATCACCTATAGTATTACGAAGTTCATTTTTGATGTACTTCATGGATGAAAAAGCTCGTTCCACAGAAATAGTAGCAATACGAAGAACGAGAGTCAACTTGATAAGAAAATAAACAAGTAGCCAAGTTTGATGCAAATTTGACTTCACCAATACTTTAGCAAAGTCACTAATTCCCTTCAAGTTGAAGAACCTCTTGTCAGAATTACGAGCATAAACTATAAATTATCAAGCTAACAACTGAGATCTCGAAGCTTATTGCTATCAAACTCATTCATATAATACTCAGTCAACCTCATTATCCCATTCTTATCAAAACCACCAAATGAATTAACTAGATTCAAGCTAGCCATATCAAGAAGTAAGTCACTACCCACAGCATTAAAACAGTTATTAAGCTCTTAAAGATGCAAATTAATAAAGGCATAACAAATCTCAACGTGCAAATGATGAGAATATATAACATCAAGAGATTTACGCTTGGACTTTCCTGGAAAGTAGCTAGCCCATTAATGAAAATGTAACATCAAGAAGTGCTAATTGTTGCTAAAAATACACATTTAGCAGTAATTAAGCTATTATCATTAATTAATTGTCGCAAAAGATTATTTTTATTTTGTATGTATACATATTGCATAATTTGCAAATAAAATCTTAAAATGTTATATCATATGTTGAACACCTACTGCTAACTCACGAGTCAGGAAAATCACTCTTTGGTAGGGGTGGGCAAAATTAGTCCAACTATTCATCCGTCTAATTCATTTATGTTTGGACAAGTTAATAATCCGCTTATTTTATTAAATGGACTCATTTGATCTGTTTATTTCATCCAATTTTAAATTTGGACTAATATAGTGCAATTCAAATTGATTCATGAGAAATTACAAATGTTTTTTTTAAAACATTCAAATGAATTTCTCATGAATCAATTTGAAATGCATTTTAATATGATATTATAAATAATAATTTATTTTATGTACAAGAAAATACATGATGTGAACGAGGGATATGTTTCTAAAGATTACTAAGGCTTCATTAATTAATTTTCAAGAATGAGATCTAACTTTCAACCTAAATTATGTAGTGTGGTCAAATCCAGCTAAAAATACTATGAAAGAATATTTATGAATGTCGTAAAAGGTTGAGATCTAATTGTAAGAAAAATGTATAATTTATGGGGAGGGGGGAGGGGGATTGAGCTGCTGGCGAGATTCAATCCCTCGACCTAGCAGCCCCGCATGCATGACTTTAAGATCTGGCCCTGAAACAAAGCACCCATCAATGTTTTTGATCAAAATTCAATGGGTGCTAATATGTATTATATATTCATTTTTATAGAATTTCTATATAAATATACAAAAAAATTGTCGGGGTCAATGGGTGCTCGAGCACCCGGCACGCTCCACGTAGATCTTACCCTGAAGGCAGTGGCTTACCACGACACAGTGTTTGTGATAGGTTATTTACTACTTTTTAATTCTAGTCCAATATCAATATTGTAGTATTTTCCAACAGAAACGAATGCATGTGTTGTGGGTTTGTGTTCATCCTTGATGCAACAAGGTAGACCCATTGCTTACCGTAGTAAAGGGTTGTCTGGAAGGAATTTGGCATTATCTATTTATGACAAGGAGTTGCTAGCCTTGGTCATGGCCATTAGCAAGTGAAGCCAATATTTATTTAGTTCCATAGTGAAGACAGATTAGAATGCCCTCAAGTTCTTGCTTGAACAACAACTGCATACTAGTTCTCAACTCAAGTGGATTACTTATCGTATGCAATTTGATTTTACCATTGAGTATAAGAAGGGAAAAGAAAACATGGTGTGGGTGATGCCTTATCTAGGATCCCTGTTGTGGAGCTTGCAACTCTCACTCTGTCTACTATGAGACCTAATTTTTTTATGAACCGTTGGATCCTGGATACTCAATTGACTGATTTGATCCAGCAGTTAGTCACACATCAAGGTGAAGTTAATGTTGGAAAACTATATGCACAACGTAAGCTTACCAGAATCATACAACTTACATGAATAATAGACAACATATAGTTTATGCTAGAACAAGTACAATCATGTTAGAGTACATAAACTTTCTAAAATTTAATTCAAGAATTACCTCTTAAAGCGTGAGCAGATACCTTCAAGCGAATCCACAAGCTAGTCAACAAGCTAGAACCTTCAATTGAATCCACAAGCTAGTCCATAAACTGGACCACAGTTCTGCAGTCTTCTACAGTGATCCCAAGTTCACTTTCGAACTCTCTCAATACTTGGGTGACAAAGTATCTTATAAACAAACTTATTCACTTTTCAAGGGTTAGAAGAATCCATATTTACAGAGATTTCTTCCTATTCCAAGGAGAATAAGGAATATCATGTCTTTCCTTAGAATAAAACAAGATATGTACATCTCCCTTTCCTTAGAATAGAAAAGTCACGTCCTTCTCCCTTTCCTTAGAACAGAAAAAGTGATATACTTCTCCCTTACCTTAGAATAGAGAAAGATACATACTTCTCCCTTTCCTTAGAATAGAGAAAGACACATACTTCTCCTTTTTCCCTTTAGAATAGATTCTGAGTTCTAGTTAAATATGGGCACGGTAGGGACCACGAAATTAATTATCGAGGCTTTCTATTATGGAAATAATTCCAAATAATTAATTTGAATTATTCTTACCATAATAAATTACAAATCATTCCACTAGAAATTTGTAATTGCACTCCTCTATTTATATTTCAAAATTCCCCATTAAACACATGTGCAATTTCCCATGTTAAGATTACATATACTAATTAATAAATTAAATTACTGACGAATTTAGTTCAATGATCAATTTCCTTTAGAGCACTGCTTTACTTATTGTCGGATTCATAAATCCACTTGCAAGGTTTGATACGATGAAAACTTATAAGCTTCTCAAAAAGACATATCATCAATCGTCAAGTAACTTATTATTTCACCAATATATATTATTATCATCCAATCTACCAGACATATTGACTCATCTTAGAATCTCACCTTTTAATAAATCAAAACGATAATTAACACATACAAATCATAATAGTTATATCAGGATTAAGAATATAAGTACATTTAACAGTTTAGAGAATATGTTTTTGTCAGTCAGTCTAAAACAACTATCTCTACTCGGTCTCGTTTAATACATACAAAATGCACTAGCACAAGAAGTTGGAACTGTACCATTCCCGTAATCAAGATAAATTACATATAATCTTATGTTACAATCGTACCAATGGCATACCCAATTCTCATCTTAGATTGTGAACGAAAAACTTTATACTTATAAGATCCTCTGTGTATAAGCTAAAACTCTATACACTAAATCATCTACTATATAAGTAAACAAACACCATAAACGAATAAATGATCTATCAAAATTGAATAAATAATTATTCTATAATAAATACTATATCTAAACACATGATTAATAGTATATATCCCAACAGTTAAGGGGTACTCCTATGTGAACAGCCACTGTGGCTAGGGGACATTCCCACCCTTTCAGAAGGGTTGTAGCACTTTTCTATTGGCCTAATCTAAAGAAGGATCATTATGTTGCTTACTCATGATTAATGAAACCTCCCAATTCCATGTTTAGCATGGATTTTATAGAAGGTTTACCGGACCCAAATCCAAAGGAAAGAAGCTTTTGTGCTTTCGCATGGTTGTAGTAGCCAATAAGAGAAGATATGGCAGGACCTTTCAAGTCAAGGTTTACCTCCTAAATTGTTACTTCATCCCACCTTCCATGTTATGATCACTCACCCGCCGGTACGGTGGTCAATTTAGCTAGTCCCTTTTGTCCTCAACCTGCTCAGGTTTTGATCCAATGGGAGCACTTGCCTGATTCTGAGGCTTCTTGGGATGGGAGGATTATAATGCCTTACGATCTCACTTTCCTTCCTTCCTTGAGGACAAGGAAGTATTGATGTGTTCACGAGTTTTACCTAGAGCTTGCAGAGGAGTATCAGATAGCATGGACGAGTTTGTTAGGGTGGTTGTGGTTGACAACTTCTCATTTAGTTGCGTCTACTTAATTATTTTTAATTATACATTACATTTGGATTGTTGATTATTTAGGATTAGCCATTTCAGTCTGGAGGAGAAAGTCAATACAGACATGAATGAAATGAACTCACATCATTTTGCTATACATTGTTAATTTTCTTCTTCAATGTCAGTTGAACTCACATCATTTTGCCTTTTCAACTCTTATTATTAACAAAATTCAATTCAAGGTCAGCAATCCCCATAAATAAAGTTCAAAAATGAACTCTAATTGTTTAAAATTGAACTCACACTGCCCAAAATCAAACTCAGATGAGATTGGCTTTATCTCAAATTTTGAATTCGGTTTGGCTTTGCTCTTCAAACGTACTCCAAGACAGTAAAAAATTCTAACTTGTACAAGTGAAACATCTAACATTGCCTCAAAGTTGACAAAAGAAAGAAGCCAATATACAACGTTTTCTAGTGAAGGGCAAAAAGATTTTTATAACTGAAAACTTGCTATTTTTCTATAACATTTCACACGCTTAATACATTTCAAAAACTTGCTATTTGGTACACTTCTTACTTGTGAAAACTGTTTTAAGGCAATAAAACAAACTGAAATGCAAGTCATAAAGTGCATGCTTGGGCTGGATTATGAAACTTCTGTGCGTTTGCCTTGAGGAAAACTTGGAAAGAAAGAATGTTCCTGTTAATATCTTGTTTAAGAAAAAACTAAAATAATCATAACAATAACCTTGCATAGTCTAAATTAAACCAGAAGTAAAGTATAATATTAACAACCTTCAACAACCCCAAAGAAACAAAGAAGAATCCATTAATTATGGTATTGTTTTGGATGCTGAAATATGAAAGGAATAAATTGACAGAACACTGCTACAGACCATTGTGGTTTTGGGAATTATGGGGGGTGAAGGGAGAGGAAGACCAAATACACATCTTACAAATGTTTTCAGAAAAGAAACCAAGAGAAAATGACAATTCATACCTTGCTGATTCTTTGCATCTCCTATACCCATGCACAACTTGTTTTGCCAATATAGTCAACAAGTGCAAGGCAACAAAATCTATTTACTCGACCTCTTCAAGTCATTTGGTACAACATACTACCCAGACCTGGACTATCAAAATATGGGGAGCGTGAACAGACTCCACCATATTTGCTACAACTAATTATAAAATACTGCATCAATAATGTTAAGAAGAATAGATAAATACTTCACGGGAGGATCCAGATATCCTCTCACTATGTCTATGAGATTGACTATCAACAGGAAAAGCAAAGCTCAAAATAACTCAAATATCACTGTTGTGTTTCGGTACTTGGGGACTCTTGAGTTGGCCGGCTTTTGATCTGGTAAACCTGCTTGACTTGCTTGTCGTACGCCGGCCCTTTTGAAGTTTCTTGATGCTTTGAGTACGTTGCTGTAGCTCCCCTTGCAGGTTTATTAATCCACTGCAGAGGAGGTGAAGGAAGAGGACCCACATTTTGTGTGAATGGGGGTGGTGGGCAGACGTTAGATAGTTGTCCAGAATTTGGCATTCTTGCCACAGTCGAATAAGGTCTCGTTCTTGCACCACTTTCGATTGTCAACACTGACATTTCATTTCTCATGCTATGATACTGATCTTGATATGAATGTCTATCTTGCATCCTGAAATTTTGCCTAGTGTTTTGCAACTCATAAGGGGATGGAGCATATCTGGGGTTCCCAGATGCACCACGAGGCATAAAATTGCTAGGGAAATAGGAAGGGTCCTCAAAGAAACCACTTGCATGTCCATAGGGTCCAGGAAATCTTGGCCTGTGATTCGGAGACGAATTCCTACGACTCATTTGATCATAGAATCCACCTTCATAGCCAGATGGTCCAGCTGGCCTTGGCCTATTCAAAACATGGTTTCCCGGAAAATTTCGAGAATATGATTGATCCAACACTCCAAAATTAGTTCCACCAGGTTTGATATTCAATGAGTTCTTAAGCAACCGATGTGCTGCTTCTCCCAGTGAAGGCCCTGCTATTGCCCCGGGTACAGAACCCCTGCATAAAACACAAGATAAGCCATGCATATCATCAGTTGATTATTTGTATGAAGAAAGTACATTCACAAGCTCATTACTTGCAACAAAATTTCTGTTGTTACTTGTTGTAGATTAACATAGTGAAAAGCAAAGACACCCAAATACCACAACACACGGATAAGGAGGTCAAATTTTACCTATCTTTGCCTAGATGGCGCCGGGTTCCATGATCTTCATGCCATAATACAGGAAAAGGTTTTATATCAACAGCTCTCAACATCTGCAGCACAAAGTTAAAAAAAGCTGCATTCACAATCTATATTTTTTATATTAAAAGAAGGAACCCCAATACTTAAAAGTTAAATTACCTATATTCGCTTATTATTTATCTAAATACCTTTATTTTAAAAACCTACAAATGGATACATATGTCTATTTTCCTCTTCTGAATAGTTGCCACTGTTTAGTTGCACCATTTTGATAAATTGAAACTAACACAAGTTCATTTGGAATCGCACCAGAAAAATAAAAATAAAACTGGAACAAGAATATCAACGGACATTTCAATAGGTATCACTTTGGTCTTCATATGACACTCTCTCACACTTCAATCTTCTTCTTCTTTGTTTCTGGTCCAGCTTCAATCTTCTGTATTAACACTTCATCAGATCTGAAATATTACTTTTCTTTCACCAAACTATTATCCTTTTTCCTTGGCTATTTTCTAAATCCTTTGCAGACATGATGGCTTCTTTACCAACTGGAGGAAGTTCTATTTACACTATTTTTGACACCCTTCCGGTAAAGCTAAAGGACTGCTCAATGAAGAGAGATGGAAACTATCAATATTCCGAGTCAAGAAGAGAAGGCCTAGCAACATGGTCTATGAACCACCATGCATTCCCAACATTATTACCTACTTTTGTTTTTGTAGATATTAAATTTCCATGTCAAATGCTCTCATTATATAAGAAGGCCAGATTACACCCTCTTCCTTCCTTGTATTTTACAAAATTCAAAGTAGTAACAAAATTGTGACTTGGATTTAAACAAAAACGGTAAAATACCTTAACCACTGAGATAGATAACTTCAAACGTTTATTGAAGAATCATATGAATATATTTGTTACAATTTGAGGGGAGAGTGAGTTTTGATTTTGAATTGACAACATTTAGTCTTATAAAAATAAATTTTTAGTCTTTCTTAAGCATATAAATTTTAAATAATTTATTTCTTGACAATTTTATGCATACTTTTATGAATTCTTTTTTAATTATTGCATGACACTGAATGGTTCACATAATAAACTATTTTTTTTCTTATTTCTTTTCCAATATTGGTGAAGTATAGGGAGTAATATTCTGCACAAGCTATCAAAATTCACAAAGAAAAAAAAAAGTTGAGAGGAACAAAAAAGAGAAACAAATGCAAAGTGAAGGAGAATTTGGAGTTATACTGTTGTCATCATTGTGTCAGTTCCTTTTTTTTTCTCGTATTTAGCCTTTTCTTTCATAAACATCAGCACTCCTAATAATGTGAAATACACATGTTAAAGCTTTAAAAGCACCTTCTAACATTTGAAAAATATATAACTTTAACCAACAAAGAAAAAAAAATACAGTTGTTAATTACAAATATGTATATTACTTATCTATTTCAAATAGTTTTGTTTGGACAATGAGGCTGGAGTTTGAAAAATAAATGCTTGGAGTTAAAGTTGAAAAGAAGATGAAATTGTGTTTGACATAATATTTCTCTTAGTAAAATATTACTTCATTTGAGATACTCAAACAAGATTTTTTAGCTTAAAAGATTCCATTTAAAAGTGTATTGAAATAATAAACAAATTTATAAGTAAACATTGATTTGGAAATAATGTGTGTCTAAATGTCTTTATAACTCGAGCAAAAAATTTAAGTATGCATATGACAAAATACAACATTTTACAGTACAAATTTTATAATAATGACATCAGATAAATGTGCAGAGAGAAGCAGCAATGCAGCCTATTCAACCAGGCACTGGGCCTTTAATGGCAAAAGATGTGTGTCAAAATACATGAAAAAATGAACAGACGATTAATTCATATTGAAGTAATATTAGAATGAAATAAACTCAAGCATCCACACTAGGAAAAGCTCATAGAGTAGGCATGTCTTTAATGTAAAAAAGTGGAGGGCATATACTAATCAATAGCAGGAAACACCACCTAAATAACAACACTAACTAGATCAATTTGGAAGTAGAACCCAATTTACTAAGATACACGATAATTCCAGTAAAGAAACTGAAAAACTAACTACAGCACATACTCCTGTTAGATTATATATATGTCATGAAATTAATGGTTAAGCAGTTTTATGATTTGGTTATTATTGTTTAAGAATGCTCACAAATGTACAACAGCAACTAAACAAATCATGGATCCTTCACAAACCTTTTTGGGCATAAATACTCCTTCTGGAGGCCGCGGAATGTGCCTATGAGGTGCTGGATTCAGAAAGGTAATATTTCTGGCCATAAAAGAAAAAAGAAGGTAAAAGAGGTACTTCCTCAAACAACTGAAATATTGAGCATGTCAGTCACAATTTGAAAGAAGGGTAGAGGTCCAGAATTGCCACAAAGGAACTCACAGAATCTTATTATTTAAGATATCTTCCAATCCATTAAGTGGGGAAGGAACCCTATATCTCAGGCCATTCCTCTCAGATAACCAAATGAATCCGTTCATCCCACCGCTGTGGAAAAGGGTTCAAAGGAGAGCTTGAGGAACTAGCAAACAATCGGCATAAAAAAAGGTTGAAAATTTCAGCAGTAGACAAGATTACCAACCTCAAATTTGGATCAATTATCCATGGCCTTTGGGCCCCGGAGGGAATCATAACATTGTGATGATAGTACGAAATGATATATGGGGCCAAAGTATGGTGATGATGAACATAGAGCAAATCGAACATTACACTGTTCCTTAGTTGCTCCGTGTCCTGTAAAAATACAAAATGAGAATGACAAAAGAACAACTCTAATATGCATTACAATTATACACCTTCCACCATTTACCACAGTTAAGCTCTGGGAAAACAAAAGGGATCAATGGATACTCATGACCACACTAAACTCCCATGAAAAATCCTCTTAAATGTTTGATATCATTGTTTGCTTATGGACAACAAAGGAAGGTAAAAACAAATTGTTTAAGGACTAATACGTTGAAAAAAAACAATGAACATCCATGTTAAACTACAACCATTGCAGCTTTAAGCAGCTATTTAGGTTAAAATAGTGCAATAAATAGAAATACTAATATCCGTGATTTCTAGCGCCACAAAAATGGAGACAATCAGAGATAGCCATGGTGAAACATACAGCATTCTGCCGTAGTAATTTCGATGGAACAAGGGAAAGCTATAAAACTGTATGTAGTTTGTTAGAATCTTGAAGATCTTCTAGAATATTCTAGGATCCTGTAAATATAGTATAGTTTGATTTATTCTTGTAATTATGTATTTTGATTCTATATCCTTTCAAAGAATATGTACATAGCTATTCATTAGAGGAAAAATACTCCAAGGAGACATTATGCATATCAAATACCATAATATCGAAACCGCAGTATCAAAGCTTCGGTTTCGGTATGGTAATTTGATATTTACCATACCATGCCCAGCCCTAATCCTGTCTACTTTTTAAGCTCTTTTTGGCTAACATGTTAACCGGAACAAAATGTCCTTATATCCGGCCAACATAGTAAGCTGCCACGTGGGGACTTTTCCAAGAAAATATTTGTGGATGCCCTTGGGGAAAAAGATATGCAATGTGGTTACTGAGAGATGTGATAAAAAGTTAACAAGGTGAAAAATCCAGTATTTATTCTTAGGAGGAAGATTAACACCTATTTTTTGAAGATAATTTGTTTTTTGAAGATAATGAAGATTGACACCTATTAACTCAGTTTTGAATGCTCTCCCCACTTACATGATGCTTGCATTTACAATTTCTAGAAGAAGGGTAGAAAATAAATTAGACAGCTAAGGAGAGATTTTTTTGGTAAGGCAACAAGGTGAACAGAAGTATCAATCTAGTGAAATGGGAAGTCGTAACTCTAAGCAAGAAGCAGGGCACTATAGGTATTAAGAATCTGAGTTTACACAATAGAGGTTTTCCGCAAAAAGGCTATGGAAGTTCAACAAATGATTTGGCACTATGGAGAAATTTCATCACACGGAAATATGGAATGGAAAATCATTGCATCCCGCAAACCAAAAGTTTGACTTGAACCTACGTTTGCTAAGAGAAGAGAGACAAGGGAAAGATAACTCACAGAAAGAAATTCTTCCGACCACGGAATTGAATACAAGACAGACTTTGATCAGGTTCTTTTATCAATTTCCTAGACCTTGCTTAACTTATTGTTCCTTAAACCAGCTGCTGGTAGACCTGATCGGATACCGTACACACAAGAACCTAATCCGTGAGGAATGCAGGGTTCTATGGAACCTCAATCTCCACAGGTTTATTAGCTAAATGACAATTGGCACATAAAATACACCCAATCACTTCTCGTAAATTATTATAACCCTGTTGGAGAGAACTTAGGCAATTCACTTCGAGTACAAGGAAGTCTGGTGGTAGGACTTCCTTAGGGCGTATTACCGTTTTTCACTGAGGGGGTGAACCGAAGCTATTGCGGCGAAGGATTGATTTAAAATGAAGCACTTTTTTCCCGAGTGGAGTTTCTTATGCCTAAATGCAGCAAGCCCCGAGAGTAGTCGAAGTTTCGAACAAATAAGAAGTTTTCAACGAAGGGGTCGAAAGTTGGGTTTGCAATAATCCAAAGGATGCGCAAGACCCCTTCAATCTCGCCCACATGTTAGCTAACTTGTCTATTGCTCACCTGCGTAACTTGAATTCTGGCAAGCGCTACGCTAACCTAGCTAGAGCTACATCTTGCTAACATCGTCTGAATTGTCTTGCATGCTCTACATTCATATGGAAAACCCACATCACCTTCGTCTCCCATCGTAGTCGCCTTCTTCATATGGCAATTGGCCAATTGCTACCCGTCGTTTGCACTACGTTTTCAATAACCTAAGAAGTCAGAAGATCCTATGGAAGCAGTGTGAGGAGAACCATTAGAAATCAGTGGCAAGAATTTTTGGGCAAAGTGAAGATCATCGTGGGTAGTGAGAGAAAGACTGACTTTTGGAAGGATCACTGGATTGGTCTTAATGGTTTGAAGTGCACCTTCCTTGATCTATATTTACTGAGTCTCCAAATTCATGCTAAGATAGATAAAATCTGGAGTTAATAAGGTTGGGATTTGAATTTCAGAAGAGCTCTCAATGATTGGGAAATTTAGAGGTTTACCTTAATGCTTCAGCCATTGGTGGTACAATTGAGATGTCAAACAAACTTAAATAGATGTTGAACAGCATAGGAAAATTTTCAGTGAAGTCTGTTTACTGGCATATGAACCACAGAAGCCATCAGATTGCGATTTGGCCTAGGAAACTTATTTGCGGAGTTAAAATTCCAGTGAAGATACCTTGTTTTGTCTGGTTGGTGGTAAGCAAAGCATGCCTAGCTCAAGAAAACTTGCAAAGAAGTGGGTTTCACATTTGTTCAAGATATCTATCACGTGAACAGAAAAGTGAAAGTAATGAGCACTTCTCCTACACTGTAAGACAACTATAAATCTATGGCACGTGTTCTGTTCTTTTGTAAATTGGGGATAAAATGGGTTATGCCTAGCTCCACCCTAGAACTTCTGAGCAATTGGAAGAATGTGGGGAGAAGCAGTGAAGAGGATTGATGGTAGGTCATTCCTGCTTGCAATTGGCGGATAGTTAGGAAAGAGAGGAACTCAAGATATTTTGAAGACACTACCAATCCCATCAAGAAAAATAGGTTACATTGTTTTAGTTCGTATTTTTTTAGTGGAGCAATACATAAGTTTATGGGTTTTGGACAGGAGAGTAGGACAACCCTTATACTTCTCAATGTTTGTGAAGTTAGACAACTGAGCATCGTTTTGGAAGCTGAGTTTTTTTTATTAATACAAATGGTTACCTTAATCTCAAAAAGAGAGAGAGAGAGGAACATCCAAGTCTCAATTCAACTAGTCTTCAATCAAATCTACTAGAACTTGAAGCAGTATTAACTTTTGGGCACATAAGTGGTGGGGGGAGAGAGTTGAGGGAAGCCTTCCCTAACATATACCGAGTGTTTTGCCAAAGAGAGATGACGGTCCAGCAGATTCGTATGTCACACAAGGGGGTAATTCACTGGGATTTGAGATTCAAAAGGAACCTTCAGGAATGGGAGATGGAAGAATTTCACAAATTGACCGAGATTTTGTCTGGGCTGGATAATCCAGCAAACAGTTTAGATGCTTGGAATTGGCGGGTGAGTGTAAACGGTTTGTTCACTGAGTTTTTATTGGTGAGAGAGGAATGTACTTTCCCTCATGACTCCATTCGGACACCTAGAGCACCAAGATGGTGTTTTTTTTTTGTGTGGTTGGCAGCAAGGGATATGATCTTAACTGCAGAAAATCTGATAAAGAAGAGGATCAAGTTGGTGCTTCATGTGTAAGAGCTCGAGCGAAAATGTAGATCATCTTCTATTGCACTAAAAAGTGGCTAATAAGTTATGGAGGGTGGTTCTTAATTTGTTTGGATGCAATGGGTGATGCCCAGTGAAGGAGGTTTTACAAAGTTGGACCAACAAGAGGGGGAAGAGAGACCAAGGGCTTGGAGTGTTTCCCCCTTAGCAATCATGTGGGTTATTTGGAAAGAGAGAAATAGGAGGGCTTGTGAAGGGTTGGAACAAGATTTTGTAAAAATGCAAACTAGTAAGTTGTCTCTAGTTTCTTTTTGGTGTACTTATGATGTCCCCATTTGTATAGAGGATTGGATCTCTTACTTATGATGTCCCCATTTGTATAGAGGATTGGATCTCTTTGTCGAGAATCATATTTTGGTGTAGGTTCTCTATATGGCTTGTACACAGAATTTTCACAATTGTCAATAAAATTATTTAGCTTATTGAAAAAGAGAAAAAAAACTACTAGAACTGCATGTGTCTCGTGAAAAAGATGCTTATAGCAAGGATGGAATAATCAGAGAAACCAAAACGGAGGCAACATAAATTGAAAATGGAAAAACAAGTTGTACTTAAACTACTCTCTTTTGTCCTCTTAAGGCAATCAAGTTCACCATCTTTACAATTTTAAAAGTAGATACTATTAACAACAAGAACCAAGACAGTAAAAGGTCTAAAAAAAATTAAAAAATTCATACCGTTAACGTGTCTTCAAGCTTCTTTGTTTCAGCAAGTAACTTTTTCTCATCGATGAACGGCAATTTTACAACAGCCTATTTCACAGAGGAAATAACAAGTAGTTCAGAGATATCAAACTTTCAAATAAGTGAACATCTACAATCATCTCGAGAACCACTTAATCTACGAAAATTGTTGTAAAACTACCTGCCATGCAAAACGCTTCCCATTCATGTCAAGTTCAAAATCTGCATTCACAAAAGAATTTATGGTGAATGATTGACTTCGGAACATAAGAGAAATATAGTAAACTGAACTACAGTAAAATGTTGACATCACACCTGTTGGGTAAAAATCAGAAATTGGTGATGAAGGATCCATCATTAGCATCCTGTACTTTTCAGGAAGAGCTTTTGCACTGCAGGACAGGTGAAGAGGGAGACAAATACAAAGAACCACAAATAACCACCAACTTAGAGAAATAGTCAACACAGTATAAAAGATGTTTCCTTTGAAATTTCCTTCAATACAGAGTATAAAGAGCCTAAAGATAACCTTGCAGCTGGTAGAACACCCATTAGCTGATCGAAGGGCTTAAATGGTTCCCCTGGGAAAAAAGTAATTTCCAAGTCTGCTAGACCTTTGAGATCAGAAGCAAATGGAGCGTAATGATACGGGTAAAACCTAAAAAAGAAAAGTGATGTCGTAAGTGCACATTTCCACTTGAACCATCAGAAAATCAGAAAGGACAAAGAAATGTTTAGAGTAACTAAGATTCTCCCTCTGTCCCAATTAATATGAACTCTTCCGATTTTGGGACAGCCAAAAATATTTGACACCATGCCACTAATTGTATTATACATTACGACTTTCAAAACTTTTGAGAATTCAAATTCACTTTTATTATTCAATTTTTGAACTTTGATGTGATGTTTTCTCTACCAAACTAATCTCACACATTACTTTAATATGTTTTCCACTACCACTAGTACAATCAATCAAGTAAAATAGCATTTTCAATTGTGTCCAATCTAATGCTGTCATATAAAATGGAATTAGCCGATAATTTTGAATCAAGTATGGAGTGGTCTTGTCCCCTATTGTGGGATTATACCGAGTATGTTGTTGTTATAATTGTATGGAGTGGCCTTGCCTAGTGGTCAATTAAGTGGATACAAATCTTAGACCAGGATTGAAATCCCAAAAAATACACTAGCTGATGCTCGCAAGTTGACTCAGAAACTAACATTATCACCAAAAAAACACTTCCGACACAAAATAATGAAGTGTAAAAAGTAGGAAGAAGAGAGGTCCCCCCTAGACCCCAAGCCCCTCACACCCAATTTACAAAAAGAAAAGAATGACTAAATGGATAATAAAAAATTTGACTGATATACTACAAAAGGAGGTGTTGTTTATGCAAGGAGGCGGGTGAAGATAGAGATCATCTTCCTCTATATTGCAGCCTGGCCACAAAACTGTGGTGGGATATTATTAGTTGGTTTTGTATTTCATGGGTGATGCCTAGATCTGTTAAGGACTTGTTGGTTAACAGGAAAGTTGGAAGAATAAGGAAAACGCGCAGGGCCTGGAATGTTGCTTCTCTAGCTCTGATGTGGATTATTTGGAGAGAGAAACGGGAGAGCATTTAAAAGGGTAGAAATGAGTTTGGGTCAGTGTTTCTGATCCCTTATTTAATTTCTGTGCACCCATGTAGCTCCTGGTTGTAAAGAGCAATGGGTGTCTTTTGTAGATAACCATCTCTTTCTGTATGTTCTTCACTTTTTGGTATACCTCTAGTATGCGGCTGATTTTGTCCTTGTTGATTAATGAAATTGGTCACTTGATCAAAAAGAAAAAAAAAAGTCATACAGAACATCCCTACAAGGATAAGTACAATTGTCAAACAGTAATCAACATCATATATGTAGCACACTGCATGCATAAAACAGCAGCTCCATCTATTTACCACAATGTACTCAATGAAGCAACAGCTACACAAAGAAAAGCATAAAGATGAAGTAGAAAATACTATTTATTTAAATCCAAGAAAACAACAAACCATTGCCACGAGCAAACACCTTGGTAGTAATACCGGCAAACCCAACATAATCCTTCCACATACTTCTGAACCTGAAATTTTGAGATTAATCATCTAATAGTTTTGACAACAGAACTCAGTCTCACTATCATCTTACTAGCTACAGTATGCAAAATGATGTTTACCTGCAAAAGAAAGGAAGGTGTGAAGAAGGGAATTCTCCTTTCCCTCAAAGAAAGATCTTTCCCTCCTGACACATCTATCCTAGTTGGACATAAATGACTACAGCATCATTACATGTAAATACAGGCCCCAAAACCACAGAGTTCACAAAGAGGAAAATGGGATCTCTAAGCACAAGGGTACTTACTCCACTAACGAGCATTGTGGTGCAACAAACGAAGCTTTTAAAACTCTAAAGGGAGAGCTCAAGTAAAGTGGGAGACTGTAGATAACTACTTATCCAGATGTTTATTGTCCTTATTTCAGTTTATTTTACTTTATTGTGCTTCTTTGGAACTAGATGTTACTTATTCATCCTTTATTTCTTTTAATAATTACTCTTGCTTCCAACCAATTGCAATTGGTTGGATGGTGAAACACAGTCAATTGTGCTTCATAAAGGTAAATCAAAGCAGGCTCATTTGAAACTACAACAAAACAAGTGCATAATTTCATAGGTGTACGAAAACAAGCCACTAGTGGTCTTTAAAAAAAGGTTTTACAGGGTCAAGATATTGCATTCCAAAATTCATGCAAGCACTAATGTGCAGCAAGAGTAAATTAACGGCATGCACTGTGGATAAGAAAACAGAAAGAAGTTGTAGATGCATTATAGGTCAGAAACTGTATTAACTTTCTTTCACCCAATGATTTTTGCAACTGAACTTATCACTCTCAGAAGTTGTAGATGCAACATATTTATCTGCTTCTTTACAATTTTTCATGTGTATATAAAGTTTGAGCCAAATGAATGAGTTCGGTAAAATCCATAATTATCACTGTAGATCTACCACTGACTGTATACCAAGAAGTACAGAGACATACAAAATAATATGGTTCACTACAAGGACATACAATAATCAATAGAACCCGAGACATCATGCATGCACCAAGAGGAAACCAAAAACAAGAGGCTACTCCTCAAATATACAAAGTCACTCTCTATCTTCCAAATGTTCTTTTATTTTTCTCTTTCCATATTATACAGTAATATTAAGGGGTCACTTGGTTTACAAACAAGTTATGAGGGGATCAGCAATACACGGATTACTAATGCGGGGACTGTAATGTAAGAGTTAGTAATTGATGATAGGCCAAATATATGAATAATCTAGTCATTATTTGCCTCACATTTAGTACTTTTAATTGCCTTTCAATATGGATTTTATCACTTGGAGCGTATAATGGTGTTTTTTTATGTGTAGTATTTAAATGAAGAAGTTTGGAGCTAAAATGGATGTATTGGATCTTCGATTTGTTGATTTGTTGTTGTTGGTGTTGATTTGGTGTTCCTTCATAGCTTTATTTTAGTCCATCCCAGTCCCTGTTCTCACGTTTTGCCTACTGTTTATTGTATATAAAAATTTTGCTCACTGTTACTGTATATATTATATATTGTATTGTTCCGTTTTTCTCGTTGGTTCTAAGTTTCTTGTTTTCTTGAAGATTGGGTTGCATTCACAGTATAGTGATCCTGTCTCCAATTTCTTGATCTATATTCTCTTTCTCCCATAGCATACTTTGTATCGTTGTTCTCTTTTATTGATTTACGGTATAGTTCGGGTTCTTACTTGCTTCGTCCTGATTTACAGTATAATTTGGAATTATTGCTTGTTATCTTGCATTTCAGACTATACACTTGATTTAGTATCCCTTGGTAAATTCCTTTGTAGTTACACCTTATTTGGTGGCTTCGGTGAACGATGATAGATTAGAGTCATGTCTACAGTTGAAGCTGGGATTGAGGGGAAGGGGCTGTAAGTGGGTTAAAGGTTCTCCTAGATTGAGAATAGGGTCTTGGAATATATGGTCTTTGACAGGGAAGTCCATAGAGTTAGTGAAGATTCTAAAAAGAGGAGGATTAATATAGCATGTGTCCAGAAGACCAAATGGGTAGGTACCAAGGCTTGGGATGTTGATGGTTTAAGTTGTTGTATTCAGGCTCGTGAGATAGGAATGGAGTAGGCGTTTTAGTAAACGAGGACCTTAGGGAGCAAGTGGTGGAGGTTAGGAGGATCAATGATAGGATGATGATGATTAAGCTAGTCGTTGGAAGATTTACTTTGAACATTATTAGTGCTTACGCGCCTTAGGTGGGCTTGGATGAGGAGGTCAAGAAGCACTTTTGGGAGGATTTGGATGAGGTGGTGAGGGGTACACTGAGAAGTAAACCGAAAAACAAAACCAAATCGAACCGAATTCTAATTTGGATTGGTTTTTTGGTTTGGTTTTGGATTAATAATTTACTTTGTTGGTTTTTTGGTTTGGTTTCGGATTTAGAAAAATAAAATCGAAAAAACCATATATATATATTCATTTTCAAATTGCAAATATAACTTTGATTATGTTTCTAATTATTGACATAACCGAAAAAACAAACCGAAAAGAGAAAAACCTAACCAAACAAAATTTATTTTGGTTCGGATTGTGGGTTACACTTCTTCAAAACCAAAAACCAAAAAAACAAACCGAATAGTACAAAGCCAAACCGAAAAACCAAATACACACCCCTACTGAGAAGATATATATTGACGAGATTTGAATGATCACATCAGGGCAACATCCAGTGGTTTTGACGATGTGCATAGAGGCTTTGGTTTCGGGATAGAAATAGAGGTAGGACCTCGCTCCTAGATTTTACTAGAGCTTTTGAGTTGGTGACAGCTAGCTCGTGCTTTCCAAAGGAGGCAATTGGTTACCTTCTGTGGTGTAGTGGCTAAAACTAAAATAGATTACTTACTCTTGAGGAAGGGTGATAGAGGCCTTTGTAAGATTGCAAGGTTATCTTGAGTGAGAATCTTCCTATTCCACATAAGCTTTTGGTGAAGGACTTGGAGAATATGCATGGGAGGAGGAAGAGGATTTTATATGACTGGCCAAAGATTAAATCGGGTTACTTAACCCCTACCCTCTCTTGGGAAATGGGAGAGAAGTTGATAGAGATGGGGTCTTGGAGTAGTAGTGGGGATATGAACTACATGTGGGATGAGATAGCTAGTTGCATTAGGAACGCAACTAGAGAGGTGCTAGGAGTGTCTAGGGGTAACTATGGTGGTCACCGATGGGATTGGTGGTGGAATGGAGAAGTCCAAGGCAAAGTGGAAGCAAAGAAGGTTGCTTATGTAAAGTTGGTGGAATGCAAGGACGAGAAGGAGAAGCACACAAATAAGGAAATGTATAAGACGGCATAGATGGAGCCTAAGTTAGCGGTTACAGCAGCACAAACAACAGAGTTTAAACGATTGTATGTAGAACTAAGGGACAAAGATGGCGATATAAGACATGTACAGAGGAGCTAAAACGCGAGTAAAAACACTCAGAGGAGACATGAAGTACTTTCCTGTGGAGATGGGCTTACACCCAAGGTCAACTCTTAGCCCGTTTCTATTTGCCTTGGTGATGGATGTATTGATGCAAGACATTCAAGATAAAGTGTAGGTAAGTTTTATAGGGTGGTGGTTAGACCGACATTGTTGTATAGGCCTAAGTGTTGGCCAGTTAAGAACTCCCATGTCAAGAAATGCATGTTGCGTAAATGAGGATGTTGAGGTGGATATGTGGTCATACTAGGAGCAATAAGATTAGAAATGAGGATATCGAAATAAGATAGATGTGGCCTCTTCGATGGACAAGATGAGGGAAGTGATACAGAGATGATTTGAACGTGTGAACAGAAGATGCATCACATTCGATGACTTTATAGGGTTGTTTTGTGTCACCCCGTATCCGTTAGAGTTGTACGAAAACCACACCACCATGGAGTCCCCAAGCCACTTGTGACCATAACCCACAAAATTACACCAATAGAAAACCTTCTGCGTGCCGTCGGAAGTAGCCTTCTCCAGCGAGATCTACACCACGCGATGGGTGCATCTATCTCTTTCCGATCACACTTTCGAGACTTCTTTTTTCTCTGATCAAGTCACTTACTAGTTCCAACCCCAACCATATATTTTTCTTCAAGTTCTTATGAGGAAATCATTGTTCCTACCAGGTCCATCCTCGTTTGAACTCCCAACCAATGCTCCAATTGGGTCTGGGCGTGAAGGGGGTGTTAAAGTGTATTAGAGTCCCACATTGGTAGGGAAATGAACTGGTGTTATGTTTATATGGACTTTGGGCAATCCTCCCCTCATGAGCTAACTTTTGGAGTTGAATTAGGCTCAAGATCTATTTCTTTACACGAATTTTAGGAGACATAGAGGTAGGCAAAAAAAGAATTTAGGGGAGGTGATTAGACATGACATGACATATCTCAAGCTTACTGACCCTATGGATGTGGAGATTAGGGTAGAAATATAGTATGTAGTCTAGTTGTAGCACTTTTATTTGGAAGGGTAATCTCCTCTTCCCATCTTCCCTTATTTAGTAGTATTGGTTTATTATCGCGTAATATCTTATTCTTCAATTTTTACTACTACCTATTGATCAATTTGCTTTCTTCATCTAGCTAATTTGTTGTAGTAATTTTCCTTTCAATTCGGCTTTGATTGTACTCCTTTGACCCGAGGGTCTACGGTCTACCGAAAACAACTTCCCTACCACATAAGTAGGGATAAGGTCTACGTACATCCTACCCTTCCTAGACCTCACTTATGGGATTACACTGGGTATGTTGTTATCTGATTATTGGCTTGTTCCAATGGTGATGGTATGTGATTAGTCATTAAGTTTAGAGCCAACAACACTCTACTTATCATATGCCAAGAGTGAAAATCAGCAATTCTTTCCCAACACTCTCAATTCCATTTTACATAACACTCTTTCTCATTTTAAGTTTGTTGCAATGCTCATTTTATATGGCCCTCTTTCAGTTTGTCTGTACCAAAAAAAAATGATATGCTCTTATGGGGTCGTTTGGTTTGAATACAAATTATGATGGGATAAATTATGCTCAGATTATTTCTGTTGAGTGTTTGGTTTATTGTATTCAAAATAATATGCATTGCATAAATTTTAAGAAGTTGTTTGTTTACAAAAATACCCTTCACTCTATTTAGTTTTTTATATTTTCTTTGCAATCTTTAGCTTTTCATTCTTAAAAATAAAATTTTCATCTTATTTAGATGTATCTTTGTGTGTGCATTCCCATGTCCGTATGCGTTTAAAAATAAAACTTTCATCTTATTTAACTTTAAAATAGAACTTCCATCTTAAGTTTGTAAAAGTAAAAGAGAATTTATTATTTATATCACTTCATTAAGCACATATCACTCTTAAATTGTAAAATTTTAAAGTTATCTTCATTTTAGTTGATATATAAAATACAAGCTTTCAAGTGACTACAAGAATATATAATTAAAGATATGTAATACAGTTGTAGAGATATAAATTATAAAGAAACATAAGAGTTAAATCAAATAAATTCATAAATAAAAATTATATTTATATAGTGTAGTTCTTTTTAAAAAAATATGAAGAATCATAAAAATAAGGAGTACATGGTATTAAAAATAACGTGAATCTCTCTCTCTCTCTCTCTCTATATATATATATATAGGGGCGGATTTAGGAAGGTGGATGGGGTGTCACGTGACATTGCTTCGTCGGAAAATTTTTCTAAATAGGTATATACAATTAAGAAACAAAAGCAGATATAGCAGTTATATATTATAAGTGACACTCCTTAAACAAAGAATGCATGCAGCCTAGATGGTTTTGTGCTGAAGAACCATAGTGAAGGTTTCGGTTTCAAACCTCCACAACCTCATTATTTATGTGATTTTTTCTTTGACCTTCTTTGTTTAGGAGTAATTATTTGGTGCTTTGTAAAAACAAATATAATGTGTGTGTATATATATATATATATTCTCATTTTAAAAGGGTGACACCGCTTACGATAAATCCTGTGGACTGTATATATCCCAAGATTACTAAACCACCCAAGGGAAGGAATAACTTATCCCGGTACTGATTGTTAGTCCCAGGATAAGCTATTCTGGACTTGCCAACCAAACAACAAATTAAGTGGCACCATAATTTAATCTCAGAACTATTTGGTGTTATCATTCACACCAAACGATCCCTTATAGACATAGACATCATGGCATGTTTAACGCATGTTTAAATTATACTTTTTGTATACCCATGGAAATGTGGCATGTTTAAAAACCGTACATTTTAAGGGTACTTTTGGCATGTGTCAAAAGTCTTTTCTTTCTTAAACTCCGTACCCAATAAAACACTGCTATATTAAATGGAACAGAGGGAATACTATCCAGAAGTAGAGACAAGCAATCCAACTGAATATAATATGAACAGATTATGAAAGAAGTGCAGTAAGAGTAGACCATATTCTGTAATTGAACTTACTACATCTTGTCTGACTTCATGGATATCCTCTGCAGTTGATACACCAAATTTCTCAGAATAATACCTTTCCTTGTATCCAGGCTCTCCTAGCTTCACCTAAAAGGTAATAGACATTTGATAGCATTCATAAAATGAATTACATTTATTCTACATATGCAGCATGCATGCAATCAAACTTTCTTTCTGCAATAAGATGATATAAATATAGTTCTGCTTTCAAAATCCAGTAACATACAACTTCTACAATGGGTTGAACTAGAAGCAACAAAAGTCGGAAGAAAACTCCAACCATATTGGGCACAACTTTTCACTAAGATTTCTGACTTCCATAGGGTTTACTCTATCTAGCACATTTGTTCTTTCTTCATTTATTTCTCTTCTCTATTTCAGTACATTATGCTGCTGCAGGAGTTCCTCACCAAGTTAAAGACTTTCATCACTGTCCTTACTTTTCTCTTAAGTATAAAACACACTATTCAATAATATTTTTTACTTTGATCAGGTAAAGGTAAACACACCATTCCCCATTGTCCAGCAAATGCATGCTGGGACAATCTTCCATATCTCCTCCTTTGAAGCATTGCCATCCCCAATCCAGCTACTTAGAACTCCTTTGATGCTTCCTGGTTTCACCCACCTAATTCCCTTCGGGCAAATGAACATTCTCCAGCTTCTCAGTCCACTAACAATGTAAAAAAAGATGGTTAATTGTCTCTTCTTGTTCTCCCCACAGACTACAGAGTACATCTAGAGGCAAATTGATATCCTCTTTTCTTCAGATTTTCATGGGTTAGAACTGCTTCTTTTGACAGCAACCACAAAAAGCAGTTTACTTTGTAGGGCACCTTTGGTTTCCAGATCATCTTCCACGGCCAGTCTCTCTTGGTCCGCAGTTTTGTTGAGTACACTACCCTATATGCTGAATTGACTGAGAATTGACCATGAATGTTACTCTGCGAAACCAGTGAGTCCTTCCCCTCAGTAAGATTGCTAAAATTATCTACTGAGTTTTGGAGTATGATTACCTTCTCTATTCCCCAGTCATATAGGTGTCTCCTTAGGAACAAATTCCTGCCTTGACCAGTCCACATTATGGCCACTGTTGCCTGTTGTTGTTGACATAACATGCATATTTCTGGATGCAGTTGTTTCATATGTGTTGCTCCATTCCATTTGTCCTCCCAGAAGCAGGTTTTTGACCATCTCCCACTTTGATTCTGGATCTGGAATACAACATAGGCCACAGGTTCCTGATTGCTCTCCATACAGTGCAGTTGTATGGAGTGTTAACCACTTTTGTCAGCCACTTGTCCTCCATGCCATACTTTGTTGTGATGACCTCCTTCCAAAGCATATGATCCTCATTGGCAAATTTCCACAGCCACTTCAACATGAGGCTTTGGTTTTGCTTCCTTAAGTTCCTGATGCCAAGGCAACCTGTATTCTTGTTCACTATCAATTCCTCCCATTTAACTAGGTGGAACTTCTTTTTGTCTTCACTGCCTTGCCATAGGAAATCTCTCCCAAGGGAATCAATGATCTTGGATACACTAGCAGGCATTGGAAATACTGACATTATATAGGATGGTAGTGCATCAAGGACAATGTTGATTAAAGTTAGTCTGCCTCCCAAGGAAAGGTATTGACTTTTCCATTTTGGTGAGTTTCTTTTCACATTTCTCTAGGACCCCATTCCAAATACCTTTGAACTTGCTTTTAGCTCCCAGATGCATGCCTAGGTAAGACGTTGGAAGTTCCCCAATCTTGCCTCCTCACTTACTAGCCAAGCTTTCTATCCCTATCACTAGGGGTGAACAAAACCGAACCAAAAACCACACCAAACCGCGAATAGAGTCAAACCGAGAAAATAAACCCGACTAGTGGAATTAACATCAAAACTAATGATTCAATAGACTACATTGATGCCCGTTGTTTTAGCAAAATTAGAAAGAAACTCCTTCATTAGAGGGTGAAAAAATAATTTTAAAAAAAAACAAAGAAGAAATATCTTACCCAAATCATGTGACTATTTTCATATTTGTTTATTATTGCCTTTCTCACAACTTTTCGTCACTATTAACTCATGAAAATCGTAAGAAAAAATACGAGTGTGAATTTATGAATAATTTGCAATAATTTGTTCACCAACTCTTTCTTATGTGGTACCTCGAATTTTATTGAACTTTGAACTTAATCAATTGTTGCAAATAACCCTGAAATTATTTAAGAAGAAGAATAGTAGAAAACTTTAAAAAAATCGTAGTTTAAAAGTGAAGGAAGCCCCTCTATTTATAGCTAACAAATAGTAGTATGAATAGGTGCTAATTGTGCCTTACTAGAAAAGTTACAACCTTTCGAAAAAGTCACTGCTCATCGGAAAAGTCACAACCTTTTGCAAAAGTCACAACTCATCGGAAAAGGCACAACCCTTTGAAAATATCACAACCCTTCAGAAAAATCACAACTCATCGAAAATGTCAAAACCCGTCAAAAAAGTTACAACCCTTTGGAAAAGTCACAACTCTTTAATATGAAAGGGTATCTACTTCTAATATAATACAAATAATTTAAATATATAAATTAAATAAATTAAGTAGTTTTAATTAGGGGTATTATAGTAATTTAACATTCAATTTAGGAGTTCATGCTTTTAAGGTAGTATAGAAGATATAGATATATATATTATTTTTATAATTTATATTATACATAAAAGTATTTACTTTGATATAACCCTTGTCCCCTGCACATGCCTTGATGCTTTCCAGTACCTCATGTAGTTCAAAAGGGGCTTCCAACATGGAACTGTCTCCTGCACTGATCCTAGGGCAATTCTCCGTCTCTAAATGAGGCCTCCACTATTCTGTTTCAGCATATAAGTTCTCATAGAAGGTAATTATTTCCTTCTTGATTATCAATGTGTTGGCTCTCCTGTGAGCATTTGTTGTCTTATGGAAGAAGTTTGTATTTCTATCCCCTTCCTTTAGCCATGTCACCCTAAACCTTTGTCTCCAAGCTATCTCGTCCTTTCTGGCAATATCTTCAAATTCAATTATAAGAGTCATTCTGGACACAATTTCCTCCTCAAGCAAGGTTCTGTGCTCCTAGATTTCTTCCAGTCTTGTCAATTGTGTTAATACCAACTGCTTTTGAATTCCCAAATTACCTTGAACTGATTTACTTCAGTCCTTGAGTTTAGTCTTCAGAGCCTTCCGCTTGACCATTAGAACAAAATCAGGATTGCCAACACTAGAGAATGAGTCCCACCAGATCTTGACCTTCTCTTTAAACCCCTCCATTTGAAATAAGAATTGGAATCCCCCCAATCACCACACTATAGCATCATAATTGGAGAACTGTCTGATGTTACCCTCTGCATGACTGACTGTTTTATGTTACTGAAGCAACTGTCTAGTCAGTTTTTACTATTTTTTATTTCCATAAAAGGACTTGTTGTCCAAAGTAGAGTAGGATTCGAATCCTCAAGTTACTAGGGGGATTACACGGTTTTTACCCCTATATATAGGGGAGTTCTTTTGTTTTTTCCAGAAAACATTATAATATATTTTTTGTTGACACACAACATTCTTAATATTATTGAAAGTTCTTTTCTTTACACTTTTGTGTATTGGACTTGGGATTTATCTTCCAGCCTTACAAGAACGATTCTTCTAAGAGGTAAGATTAATTCTATGTTTTTTGAAGTTTTTCAAAAAAAATTAAGAGTAATTCTATGTTTGATATCTATTGTTCTTACTCGATCAATTGAACAAGGTAATTAGTCTTATACTAACTATTGTCTTTAATTATTCAAAAGGTGTCAAGATCACCTTCCATCTAAGTTCTTGAATTGAATCTGCTAGTAAACATGATTAACCCTAATCCAGCTAATTAGGTCTACTACAATCAATTAGGGTACTAAGTCAATACTTTCGAGATTTAGAGGATTTATTTCTCGAAATTCGCCCATCTTTAATTTCCTGTTTTTAATCTTTAGATTTGCGCTTCCACATTATTTTCTTTTCTATTCTCTAAAGTAAGTCTATTCTTATCAAGAAGGAACTCAAGATGTTTTGAAGGAATCATCATTTCCAATCAGAGTCTGAAGATAAATTGTCTACTTTGTTTTACTTTTAATGTAAAGTGAATTTTGTAAATGACAAAATAGAATCTTTGTAAAAGAACAAGGATATTTTTGGTTTTTTGGTAAATTGTAAAGATGGCTTTAAGCACAGCTCTGGTGCTGAATATTTCCAGAAATGTTACATTTCTCAAAGGAAAAAATGATTGGGGACTAGATGGTTGATTGAACTTTGAAGAGACGGAAGAAGTGACGAGCTATTCCAACAAAACTTAATTTTATGAAGCACAAATATGGAGAGTTGGGAATAACAAGGAGTCAAAAACAAAGGCAAGAAATTATTGGAATAAAAAACATAGAATAAAGATATTATCATTTACTTGATAACTTTTAAAATTGTTTAACCCAAAAAAAAAGATAGCTTTTAAAATTGACTAGGATTTATGCATTGCTAGCACACCTGATCTACTCCCTCTACGCATTTTACGAGAAATCATTATTATATGTGGAGTCTAACAACTTTTTCTTTGCTATATAGTTTAGATGTTCCTTAATATTAGTAATTGTTCAAAAATTTAATCAACAGTACTTTAATATAGCTATAAACATATATAATCTTCACTTTTGGAAAACCTGGAATTGATGTTCAACCCATAACTAGAAAGTGTGGAGCTCATTTGCTGGACTCCGTTATACATTTTGGAACAAAGTACCAATATCCAAAATTGAGCGAACTCAGATTTTCGCTTAATCACTTCAACAAACTTCTCTAGTGTCAGGAAGTGTAACATTTAAGAGAAACAAATCACCTTGTCCTCTGCCGGAGGATGTGGCTGAGCATTAGCCTCTTTTCTCACCCTTTCATTATTTTCTATCGACTGCAATGAGAAGAAGAATCATAATAATATAAAATTACATATAATAACAATAATGAAACAACATGAAAGCCAACAACAACAATGATCACGATAACAATAACAATGAAAATGATGAGTAAAGCAGATGTACATCATGTTGAACAATAACCATGCTTTTCTACCAAAGACATGACTTTTAGAGCCCAATAAAAAACAAAACAGACTACTGTATCACAGAAACTTGGTAAAGTAACTAGTGTCAATTGCTAGTACAGTTCAAGATTCAGCATTAAGAAGGCACGGTCACTTAAAAAAATCAGTAAAGAAATTCATAAAAACCCATCCGATTTTCTAATAAAAAGGTGCATAACTAAAATGGAAAAACAATATTTGATATGCCTGAGTCAAAGAAATATCTTATAGCCCTATAAGCATGGTTTCAGAATCAGAAACAGGCTAAAATTCTCTTCTTCATTGAATTTTATGTCATGGTCTGTGACACAATTTTTAAAAAGAAATTGAAGAGATCACCTGTTGTATCCGGGCTCTCTTTTGGAAGATTTGATCTTCATAAACTGCTGCCGCCTGAATAAAATGTTCTACTCTATCCAAAAAAACCTGTGAATGGATGGTCATATTACTCAACTAAAATATAGGATCTCACCTTGGCAACCCAGAGAAACTAAACTTATCTAGATAAAATGAAAAGGAAACACACTCTCAAAGTTAGTCGTGTCTTGTATGGCTACATAATAAAATCTTATATATGTTAGCTTTAAAATTCAAGTAGCCATGTCATATAAATGAAGCAAATTCCTTGAATCAAAGTGGTGATATTTAGTAGGCCGTTTGGACATCCAATTTCACCTCGTGATTTGAAATCATGAGATGAAATCAGCATTTGAACATGAGATTTCATCTCATGATTTGAATTCATGAGATAGAAATCCCAAATTCTCCAAAAAAATTGATTTGAGAATTTCATATCATGATTTCACATTTTTTAAATACAAAATTTGACCCACAAATTTATATTTTGTAAAAAAAATCACCATTTTATATCTACATAGTTGATATCATTTTTGTTACGTCTCTTTAGTAAATATTATTAGATTACACAAAGCTATCTCATTTCCATCATATGTCTCTTTAGTAACTCTTTACAAAAATGTTATTTTTGTTGGTAGATAAATATTGTGAGAAGTATAAGAGAAGAATATTATTGAATTGTTGTTTCTACATCTACAATACAATCCTTTATCAAGTAGGAAACTATATTTTATTCCAATTCCAAATAGGATTGTATATACCTATTCCAATTCTAACAAATATTATATTGTACACTATTATATTAAAGAATATTACACTACAACTCAGGTTCAATTTTACCTTTTTATTGAACAAAATATTGTATTTTTGTCACAATAGCTTTGTGTTTGTGATAGTGTATTATACTTTTGTTATGAACTTTTGCTTATTTGGTAAGATTGTATAAAGAATTGGGGCAATTTTGATAGTTTTCATAACTTAGAGGAGTTTTATGTATGAGCAAAAAATATAACTTAAAACTCTAAATTGCATGTGCAAACTTCAACTTCAACTTCATCTCATATGATTTCATCTTAAATGGCCAAACGGGCCCTTAGAAGCAGATGAAACAGAAGAACTATCAGATATATTTAAGCTGTCTTGTAATGTCATTTAGTTGTTTAACATACAATTCTTGATGCCAAAAAGAAATTTAAAAAAATTGAGAATGAAACAATTGATAAAAATAAATAAAAAATAATTTTACATACAATTGCAGTGTTGTCAAAGGTGGACTTAAAACGTGCTTAAGTCGTGAAGCGAGGGTCAAAACATGTTGAGCAAGTCCCTTCACTTAATGTGCGCTTTATGGCATCATCGAGGTGCAAGGCATACTTTTCCTTTCCAATGAGCCTCTTTTGAAGAGGTGGCACTAAACAAATGATATTTTACTTTATCTTAAAAAAAATTCAATTTCTTTTTTTCATATATTTGTCATTCATGCCTACAATTATTACACTTTTTCCCCAGACATTACTTTAACCAGTTAACCATGGACACTTCACAAAGCAGAGAAATAACATTATTACCAATATAGGCTATGCAAAGGGTGCGGACTCATGAAGAAAATAAAATGAACTACATTATCTGAAATAATCAAACAATCAAGAAGTGCTTGCACTAGAAAAGTAGGTATACCAACAAAAAAGTTCATCTGACTGAACAATGAAAACATCTATATTATACAAGCACGCTACACTACATCACATATAAGTTGAGTCCTTGTGAGAAATTTGAAGTGTTTCATTGTAAGAAAGTAAATTACCTCACCCGCATCCGTAAGATAACCACCCATAGTTGTAAAGTCCCTTCTATAGATGGACATCAGCAGATTGATGGCACCCTAGAAAATTTTACAAGATTAAGGAAACATTAACCAAATAAGTAGAATGACCACCTGCTGCATAGCAATGGGACAGAAGGAAGGAATATCAGTTGCAATGTCATTCGACAGAAAAAAAAAATTCACATGCCCAATATTCTTTAACAATCAGAATACAATATCCATAGAGGGAAAAGCTCACTATCACCAGAAATTTAACAATCCGAGTACAATATCCACATAGAGAAAGCTCATTATTACAAGAAACTTAACCTAGAAGAAAAGGCTTATATCAGAATAATTGCATACCTCTCGAATCTCCAGTGTTGGCATATGGGGAAGAAAATCGTTTCCAACAAAAAAACACAAAAAAACAAAATCATCCACCACCCTTTCAAAGTCTATCTGAAATGGAGGGTTGTAAATCTCTAAATCATATTGCAAATACTCTCGCAGCACCCAGATATGGAGAAACTGTGAATGGTAAAAAGAGGTATCAACAAGATGGACCTTTATTAGACGATACGATACTTGAAATTGGAAATTAAAGAAGAGGCATCAATCTTTAAACCTGATATTTCTTCTTGTGAATAGGTGTGTCATTCACAGCCTTCCCATCTTTGCCATGGTTTCCATTTGTACCATGACAACTGGCTGCAAGATGTCCAACCTGACCACAGGCAAAACACTTTTCCTGCTGACCTGGTGGAGTAATCACCTGTACAGAAGATCAGACTGTCAGTTTCTGAAGAACAAATAATTTGAATGCACAGCCACTTGGTAGTAGTAACTACTGACCTCCCTCAATATTGAAAAATGGACTTCATGAGTAGCCAGAGACAACATAATAAGATCTGCATCCTAAAGAAAGTAAATTGGATAATTATGAAGAAATTAAGACATCAGATTATCAAGACAAATTCAAAAAAATGAGGCAACACTTGTTGAAAGCAAAATAGCAAGGATGAACCGAGATTCTGTCAAAAACATATCAATTTCTTGTACCGAAAAAAAAATTAGAAGGATTAACAGAATATAAGAAGATATCAAACAATAATGTAACAATTTCACTCACTAGACCATAGAGACAATGGCGGGTATTCGGGTTGAAGCCAGGAATGTTACGTTGCAAGCGGATGTAGGACATAATTTTGTGTTCACCCTCACCAGGCACATTAGCATCAGAAAGGATAACCTACAAATAATCACCCAATGCAGCCCAGTAAATAAGTTAGGAGGGACAGGATATCCTGAAAATCAGAATTGTATTCTAAAAGAACCAGAAAGGATTACTCCACAGAAGGTATCCTCCGACTCTAAAAGGTCATACTAAAGCAAGATAACTTTAGTAGATTAAACTGGAACAACCTTGGTAAACCGCCAGCCAGCAATTTTGTTCAACCTCGAGTGTATATAAAATTGAAGAGCTACTGATAGTACTGCCATAAATGGAGTACCAGGAGTAATAACATTTGAATCAGATGTCTCGGGCTTTCCTGTAGGCACTAAAATAGCAGCTTCCATCTCAAACTCTTCTCTTAACCTTTTTTCTTCAGCTTCCTGTCATAAAAGTTTGAATGAGATGCATACATTTACAATGTTAAACCACATAGGTAAAGGAAAATTATACAGATTCAGCAGCATCTTTAGCAGCTCTGAAACGCCTGGTTCTCTGCTGATTCATCTTAGCTCTAGGAGCCACTCCATCTAAGAAATACATATTGAAGTTAAGACTTTAAAGATTGAAGTTGTAAAGATATGCAACATTTACGGCCACAACTTACCAATAGCCATATAGAGGAGTTTTCTTGGACGCACTAATGAGAAAAGATGGTCAATGTAGTCAAAAATTGAGTTGAATACGTCATTGTAGGTTGCTGGTGCAGGCTGCAATGTGGAGAAAAAAACTTGATACGAAGGTAGTGCCCAACTAAAGGAAAAACAGTAGAGAAATGGGGAAATATACTTGGTATTTGCAACAAGAAATTTATTTTTATTTTTATTTTTCTAACCAAGAAAAAAGTACCGCACTCCCGGTTTAAGGTAGTAATGACCAATCTATAAAGTAATTTGATTGAACATCTTGAATTTTTTTGTTATTTTGGATGTAAGTTTGCCCATGTCAAGGATGAAATGACATAATTCATCATCATCCTACACAACCTTCATTACATTCATCAAAAACTATTTTTGGATTAAGTACCTCATAGGTAGCCGATATGTCAAATGTTATTTGTTTACAGCTACCACAGACAAATGACCAGGTAAATGCCTTAAATTCCTCCATTCTATTTAGAGCTTTACATAAATCAAAATCATTTTCACAATTAAATTGCTGCTGAATCTCATCTAAGATCCTGTCTTGTCTTACTTCAATTCCAACGAATTCTTGTTCCACTGTAAGCTTTCACATAAATCGTTTACTTTAAGCTGCTTTGTCTACCCTGCAGATATTATTAGTTATATCTTATCTAGTACAAACAATGTGCAGTAGTAACTTGAATCCAGTTCACTGAAGCAACTGATAAATGATGTGTCGTGGAATTACGACACATTTGATGTCTTTTAGATGAGTTTTTATTGTCTTAAGCTTGTTTTTATGTGTTTCTAATTTTAAAATGTTGTGTTGCACGTACTAGGAGGAAAATTGGTCAAAACAAGGAAAAAAAAGGCCAAGGACCCCGTATGGGCATGTTGCGGACCATACATTTGATGTAAGGCACGTACATGCAACAGTAGATGAACCCAAAGCCCTGGAAGTTGTTAAGAAGTCCCACATCGGTAGAGAGATGGGAAATTGGTCTCCTTATATGTCCAAGACCTCCCCTCATGAGCTAGCTTTTGGGGTTGAGTTAGGCCCAGGTGCCATATCTTTACATGGTATCAGAGTCAGGCCCATCCCAAGTTGTTGTTCACCGATGTTGGGCCCCCATTTAGAAGTGTTCACACTCCAATTGAGGTCTGGGCGTGCGGGGAAGTGTAAAGAAGTCCCACATCAGTAGAGGGAGAAATTGGTCTCCTTATATGAACTTGGACAAACCTCCCCTCATGGCTAGCTTTTGGGGTTGAGTTAGGCCAAGGTGTCATATCTTTACAGAAGTGTTTAAGTGTCGTTAAACTCCCTTACGCGCAATATGTCTGGTCGTGGGAAAAAGAGTCCACTATCAAGAAGCTCAAAAATTAGAGAGGCTCAAGCACGGTGGAAGATACAGACGGTATGTCAATCCACTGTCCGTAAAATAAAAGACGGAAACTCAGGGAAGACAAACCACGAAATAGCTCATGGACTGTATGTCGATTCCATGGTCCGTAAGTCATGGAGAAGGAACCCCACACTGGCAAAGATCATCTAGTCGACCATCTACAGTTGCCATCTATGGACCGTTTGTCAAATTCACGAGCCATAGATGGATTAACAGTGGACTGTTTGGGACAAGTATCAAGCCATTTACGGATGGCTGAAGAAGATCTATGGGCCATATGTCCGTTTTACGGTCTATAAATGGTGCCGACGGGACAGGCATTTCTGTTAGAATTTGATTCCGAGTTTGTAGTCCAATATAAATACTTTTTGTAGTGTTTTTGTACAGTATCTTTCCAAGAATTGATACAAACAAGTTAAGAGTATCGAGTATTACTTTGTCTTGTCGTTTTTCAAGGAGAGAATACTAATTTTCTTGAGATTGTTTTCTTCATCATCGTTGTAAGCAAATTATGAATTATTTATTACTTTGTGTTTATTTCAGAATTATGAGTAGCTAAATCTAATACTAAGGTAGTGAACCCAATATGTCTATTGTGCTCATGAGTTTTTCGAGCTAGTACATGATTTGGGGGTTTCGATATTTGTTTACTTCTTGACTCTCATTCTTAATCGTTGGTTGGTGGTTGCAAACACTAACCTAGGACAATTACCCTAATTTTACGTGGAAAAGTGAATTAGGATTTGGAAGAAGTAAATAGAAAGAACTCAAGGTGTTAACCCTCCTTTAATAGATTTGCTTAGTAATAAGTTGAATTTAACAAAAGGGGTATTATTCTCTCTTCAAAAAAAAACTCTCAGACACAACAACCGAGGAAATGTCCTAACCTAGTACGACCCCTCCCCAACGTCCTCCGGTGATCCATCTGATCACCGGATTTCATTTCCCTTTCTTTTCTTTCCCTCTGTCCTTGCAATCGATCTCAAATGGAAGACAGTATTTATTTTGCAGTTGGATTGAAGACCTACGACATCACAAGAACACCTGGTACGGCAAGAGCCTGGTACGACTGGACAAAAAGAAATAGGAACTTTATTACGAGAACGACTTTCAATGAGAAGACAATGGAATGAATCGTGCAGATATTAAGGGAGACATCATTGACAAAGGGGAATATGGTGAAGAGATGGAAGAAAGTCGATCTTTCAAATGTTTTTTGCTCGAGGAACTACAAAAAATATGGGCGCAGCATTAGTTTAATAAATGTGAAAGGCAGGAGGAAGGGAGTAATTACCATTCATGAATTAAATTTCAACTCAAGGTGGTTGAGCATCGCGGAAAAGGTAGGGAGTTTTATTAATAGCCATAAAAAGTTAATGTATGTGGGTAATCATAGGTTGGTGAGCAGAGACATTCCATATGCTACAGTGCTAAGGAGCATTAAATGGGTTAATCCGGATTCAAAAGTTGCTGAGAAGGAGAAGGCTGCTCTAAAAGGGGATAGAATCTTTATCAATGATGACCCAGAGGAGTACAGTGAAGTGTTAAAGAGGAGTTTGGTGTGTGCATTTGAATCCAGAATCAGAGAAACAATGACTCTATCATAAATCAGGGGATGGGCTAATCAACTATGGAAACAAACACACGGCTTGAACATCTATGAAATAGGCAATGAACTCTTTCTATCTGAGTTTGCACACATGATCACAACAGAGCAAGTGATCAAAGGGGATTGGGAGTGGAGGAATAGTTATCCTCTAGTGGTGGAACCCAACAATACGTATGATATGCGGGAGGAGTAACGAAAATTCAACTTGGGTGAAAATTGTAGGGTTACCTTTGCATTTTTGGAATCAAAAAATTTTCAAGGTCATCGGAGATTTCTGTTGGGGGTGGGTAGAGACGGAAGAGGAAACCCAATTGAGAAATCATCTCAAATGGGCAAGAATCAGAATCAAAGGAGATGGGGTAGACGTACCCAAAAAGGTGACCATTGACGGGGGCGGAATATGCTACACGATGCAAATCTGGACCGAATCGCCGCTAAGGGTGTCCGCCGGAGAAGATCTAAACTTTAAGGTCATTACCCAATGGTTACGAGGTGGAGAACCACCAGGTAAAGTTAAGAACCTTCTACAAAGTCAAAAAGCAGCGGATATAGCTGATAGAGCACGTGTTTTGACAGAGGCACATGGGCGGTCCTTTAAATTAAATGAATCAGTGGGTTAGGGTGAGTCCAACTCGAAACAAAACCCAACTTTAAGATTGGGGTCAGAAAAATAAAGAAGATGGGCTCGTAAATAAAAAGCTTGACATGGCACGTGAAAAGCAGGGGGGATTTCTACAAGGGTTAAGTGATATCAAGGACTTAGCAACTCAGTTCTTATAGGCTTACTACAAATGGGAAACATCAAATACGGTGGAAAATATAGACATCTCTGCTCACAAAAACAGAGAGTCAATAAACAAGATGAAAGAGGATGTCGAACCAATACTCAATGAAGCGAAAGGGATCGATCAATCTAAGGATTTTGGGGAGACCTCGAGGGTACAAAAATTTGTGGAAGGAGGCATACAAATTTAGCATATTCACGATGTTGAGCCGGTTTCCATACAAAATCCTGGGTATCATATAGACGACGAGATTGAAAGAGTGATGGAAAAGAAAGGGGCAAACAATGCAGTATCAACACATCATCACAGAAGAATTGGCAAGAATGAGTGAAAGAACTTACCGTCAGATTTGAAAGAGGAAATTGAAGGTGTAAGAAACAGAAGGAGAGTTTTGTCATCAACTCTTAAATGAAAGTAATTATATTATCATGGAATATCAGGGGGATTAACAAGATTTCAGCAAGGAATCTGGTTAAGAGCTCTCTTCTGAAATGGAGAGTGGATGTTTATTGCTTTCAGGAGACCAAAAACTGTAAAGATGTAAAGGGGACTACCAAACAATTGTGGTTAGTAGATGGATGAAGTGTGGGTACATTGAAGTTGATGGTAGTAGTAGGGGATGGACAGCTGTGTAGAGGAAGGCAAATTCTCAATCACTTGCAGATTTGAAGTTGTCCAAGATGGCTTTTGTTGGTTTCTACGTATGTCCCACACACCAGAGCTGAGAAATTGGAATACAGGGAAGAAATTACAGCAGTTAGGGAGTTGTGGAGGTCCCTGGGTCACTTGTGGGGACTTCAACACTATTAGAACAATGGTAGAAAGGAGAGGATGCAAGAGAATAACCAATGTAATGACTAATTTCTTGTGTTGGATAGAGGATATGGAGTTACATGACACCCACCTAAATAGTGGGATTTTTACTTGGTTTAGAGGGGCAAACTACCACAATGTTGTGAGGTTGGACAGGTTTCTCTACTCAATTGAATGGGAAGAACACTTCAGAAACATTAGACAGCAAATTATGCCTAGAGTTATATCTAATCACAACCCCATTATGCTACAATATGGTGATTGGGATCAGAGGAAGGCTTACTTCAAATTCGAAAATTGGTGGCTTAAGGTAGAGGGTTTCAAAGATCTAGTCCAGGATTTGGTGGAATGGTTTTGTTGCGGAAGGATGCCCAAACATCAAACTCAGTATGAAATTAAAGATGCTAAACCAGAAACTCAAAGAATGGAGCGGTGTAACCTTTGGGTAACTTAAAAACAAGAAAACCCGTTTACTAAATGAGCTAGCTGAGATGGATCTGATTTAGAATGATAAAGTGCAGACAGAGGATGAGATGATGATTAGAGCAACAATTCTAGTCGAGCTAGAAGAATTAGCAAAGAATGAAGAGTCCAGGTGGAGACAGAATTCTAAAGTGTTATAACTGAATCAGAAAGTTGGAGGCCACCATTTGTGATGATGAATTGCCCAAGAATAAACCAAGAGGAGCAGGAATGGATGCAGAGACCATTCTCAGAAGAGGAAGTGGTACACATTCTCAAATTGTGTGATGGGGGCAAAGCTTAGCCCCTAGTCCAGATGGTTTTACTATGTGTTTTTTCAAGGAGTGTTAGGAGATCATAAAGAGTGATGTGATGCAAACAATTCAAAACTTCCATCAAAATGAAGTGTTTGAAAGATCCTTGAATGCCACTTTTGTGGCATTAATCCCTAAGAAGTTTGGAGCTAAGGAACTCAAGGATTTTAGGCCTATAAGTTTGATTGGTGGAATGTACAAAACCACCGCTAAGTTGATCACCGAGAGAATGAAAACAATTATGGGGAGACTGATTAATGAGCACCAAATGGCTTTTTTGAAGGACAAGCAGATAACATATGCTTCTCTATTGGCTAATGAGTTGGTGGACCCACCGTAAAACAAAAGATACCAAGTATTCTATGCAAATTGGATATAGAGAAGGCGTCTGACCATGTCAACTGGAACTACCTCATTAAAGTTCTGAGTGATGTGTGTTTTGGGTGGAAATGGGTGAATTGGATCAAGTATTGTGTGTCAACAGTGAAGTTCTCAATCATTATGAATGGGATTCCAGAAGGTTTTTTTCAATCACAAAGGGGATTGAGACAAGGAGATCCTATGTCTCCTTTCTTATTCCTCCTAGCAATGGAGGGACTCAACTACATGGTTAGAAAGGCTAATGAATTGGGGTGGATAGGAGGTATTGGTGCATATATACAAACAGGGCCGATAACATGAAGGTCACACACCTACTATATGCAGATGATTCTTAAGTGTTTTGTGGTGCAAAAGTGTCACAAATTAGACATTTGAGGGTAATACTAACCATATTTGAAGGAATATCATGTTTACATGTGACCTGGCAGAAGAGTTACTTGTTCCCAGTTAATCAAGGTAATAGAATACAAGGCTTTGCCGACAACCTGGGCAGTCAAGTGGCTTCCCTTCCCACCAATTACCAGGGATGCCCTTGGGCACCAAGAATAAAGAATTGGAAGTATGGAGTGAAGTCTTGGAGAGAAGGAAAGGAAGTTGACAAGGTGGAAGAGTCAATATCTATCCCTGGGAGGTAGGTTGACTCATAAAATCAGTTCTGGATGCCCTTCCAACTTATATGCTAAGTCTTTTTCCACTGCCAAAAATATTGGAAAGAAACTCAACAAGTTGAGAAGGGTTTTCCTCTAGCAAGGGAATAAAAAGAAGCAAGGATACAACCAAGTTATATGGGAAGAGGTGATAATGCACAAAACACAAGGGGTCTGGGCATTAAGAATTTGAGTACTCAGAACACCAGTCTGTTGCAAAAATGGCTATGAAGATTCTGTTGTGAAGATATGGCATAATGGAGGAGGTTCATTGCTGAGAAATATGGCCTACGGAGCAACTGGATAACTGAAGAAGTGAATGGCACTTTTGGGTGCTCTGTATGGAAAACCATCAGGAGAATGTGGTTTGATTTCAATGCAAAGGTGACATTCAAAGTGGGGAACGGTTTGAAGACTAGTTTCTGGAATAAGATCTGGTTAGGTGATGTGAAATTGAGGATACTTTTTCCTAATTTGTACATTATCAGCCTAGAGCAGAATGACACTAAAGGACAGATTTGGAGTTGGGACCTTATGTTCAGAAGGGCACTAAATGATTGGGAGGTTGGAAGAGTAGCAGACCTACTACATGCTTTAGACTTGTTTCCAAGCATTGCCACAGAGCCCGCCAACCCATTTTGGAAACTGCATAGCAGAGGAGTTTTTACAGTGAAGTCCTATTACTGGGAGAGGTGTCCAATCATCTTTTGACAACAGTTTGACCCTAGAAATTAATCTAGAAGATTAAGATCCCTTTAAAAGTTGTATGTTTCACTTGGTTGGTAATTAGAAGAGTTTGTCTAACCCATGAAGTGCTACAAAGAAGAGGTATACAGATCTGTTCAAAGTGTTATATGTGCGGACAAGAGGCTGAAGTAAATGGCCATTTATTTCTGCATTGCAAGATAGCTACAGATCTGTGGAACATATTCGTTTGTGTACTCAGGGTAAATTGGACAATGCCTAGAACCACTTTTGAGGTCCTAACACACTGGCAAGGAATTGGAAAGAGAGGATCAAAGGAAGATTGGTGGAAAAATATCTCTGCTTGCATCTAGTGGTATTATAATGGTTTAGCATATCTATAAATCGATAACCAATAAGGCAAATCAATATACTTTAAAATTGGACCGACCGATACGCAACCCTTGCCCATTGGCACATGATTTTATGCAATTCAAAACTTCTTATGCATCAAACTATCTCTACAACCATTCCTTTTCCTCATGTAATGCCTCCCACCCCTGTACACTAAAATCAGGCCTCCAGTGTTTTGTTTTTCCATAAGGATTTTGGTAGTCGTTGATAATAATTCCTTTAATTGCTTCTGGATTTGTTACTGCCAACCCCTCCACCACTAGCATGTCAATAGTGTTAAATCTTTTGTGGGTTATACCAATCCTATGAAAGCACTTAGTATTTTATCTCCATGTTTTAGACGTGCACGCTGGACCTCCACCTCTAAATTATTTCCTCATTTTTTGAGACATCTTCAAACTCTATAAAAAGATGTAGTTTTTGGATCTCCATGTTTTAGTCGTGCACTCTGGACCTCCATCTCTAAATTATTTCCTCATTTTTTAAGACGTCTTCAAACTTTTTGGAAAGATGTAGTTTTTGGAGTAACTCATCCTCTAATCTCAACTCATGAGGTTTTTCGAAATCCGATAATTGATATAGAGTTTGTTTGGATTGACTTTTGATTTTTGACTTGTAAGCCAAAAGTCACAAGTTAGAAATTCTAACTTATGGTTTTTGGCTTATTTTTATCATTTTAGCTTAAAACCAAGTGCTTATAAGCACTTTTTCAATATACCCAAAACACTCCAAACATGCTTAAAAGTTATTTTGGCTTAAAAGCACTTAAAATAAGTTAATCCAAACAAGCTCTTACAATCTCCTTCTTCCTTTGGTTCCAATTATTTTTATACTCCAGTTCCATTCCTTTAGCTTCCCCTTGAGCATTCTCATCTTGGAAGCTAGGACATAAGAGCATGTACCAGTGATATTGAAAGATGGCCACCATTCTTTAACTGTCTGAGAAACCTTCCACCCTAACCATTGTTCAAACTTGAAGTAAGACTTCTTCAAATTTAAATCTCCAAATTCAAGTATAATTGAATTGTAGTCTGAACCTATTTTGGGAAGTAGGCTTTGTATGATTTGTGTGAAGGTATCATCCCATGGGGAAGAGAATAAGAACCTATCAATTTTGGAGGCTGACATGGGATTGTCCCCTCTTCTCTGTGTAAAGGACCCCCCAAATAAAGAAGGGTCAATGAACTCCATCTCATTGTTCCACTTGGAGAATTCAATCATTGTCCCAGTAATTATGTGCCCTTCTGATCTTTTCATTTGGGTATCTTGTGGCATTGAAATCCCCACAAGCTACACAAGGCCCACTGCTCGCTTCTTTGATGTTGATGGACTCTTGCCAAAGTTCTCTTCTAATTATTGGATAACAAGAGGCATACACAACTAAAAGAAACCTGGTGAATGCCTGATTAATGCCTTCAAACTTGCAGGCTACCATTTGGTTTGTTTCTGTCACCAGTTCTCCTTTCCACACTATCTTATCCCACATTACTACAATACCAACATTTCTACCTATAATAACATGAAATTCCCCCATCCATTGATTTTGCCATACTTTTTTGAATACATTCACCTATGTTCCTGTCAGTTTTGGCGGATGTCTCCACCAGAACATAAAATTCAGCTCCCATCGCAGAAATAGTCTCCTGACTACCCCCTTTTTATCTTCCCCAGTCTCCCCCTCCCCCACCTTACATTCCAAGAAAGGATTTTGACTTTCAGCTAGAAAAATTCCCACCTTAAAGAATGAAAGTGTACTTAAAGTGAGCCAGTGTGGTCCTTTGAATTTGAGTGACATTTTCCAATAATCTTCCAATAAAAACAGAAGTTCTCCAAGAGGAAAGAGGGAACAAGCAGGTCCTTTTTTTATTTCTCCTATCCTAAACCCTACATACTTAGGCAGGAGAAAAGAATATTAAATCTGGATGACAGTTTACTGGTCGAAAATTTACTCAATTGAATGATCTTAATTAGTTGTGACAAGTACAGCACAAGGGAAGTGCTCTTGTAATGACAGGAATAGTTGTCCAAATAACATTATTTTCTAGCTTAGTCATAGGTTCTAACGTAGATCCTATGACTGATATATATACTCATTATCCTTCATTAAAAGCTATGACTAAGTTGAACAAATTACAGTCACAAAAGAATAACATCTTTTTAACATAGAAAAGCTACATAAAAGCTAACAAACTATATGTCAAACAACTGTAACATGCATTGTGCATAAGCGTAAATGAATTAGGTATATCAAAATACCAAATAAATCCATAGGAGAACTTCAAAAAGAAATACTTGTTCACCTTTCCTTCAGGATGAAAACAAGGATGAATGATACCATTCATGTCCAAGTACAAGTTATCAAATTCCATGCCATTAGGGTTTGGCTTTGAAACATCCACTGGAACATCATCTTTAGGCTCTTCCTCTACCATGTCCACAATCGAGAGTGGGTATCGATCAGCCAACCACCTATAAAATGCTGGTACTCCCATTTTGTCTGATTAGCTCAACTCCAGTCAATTAAAAGTACCTGTTACACATATTGAACAGCAACACCAAAATTTGATCAACAAGTGAGCATTTTTCTGGTCAACTTTAAATTCTTCACATCAATGAAAAGCTATGCTAACCAACCTTCTATCTGAATAACAGGTTACAGAAATCAAAAACATTTTACTGATTGAACTAGAATTAGTCAAAAGGTTAGATTTTTGTTAAAAAAACACAAACATACAAGCAACATAGAGCTAACTCTTCTTCTGGAAAAAATTATAGCAAACACCCATGCTTTCCAACTTTCGATAAGAAGAGAAAAAAGTAAAAATACATAAGCATGGAAGTTATAGGCTTTAAAAATGAAAAGAAACAGAGAAAACCAAATGAATTTAAGCAACAAAAACTAAACGTACCTGAAGGGGTTTTAGAACTTCACAATTCACCTAAAAAACGATCAATCTGGACAAAATTAGGGTCATAAAAATGCGATTTGAGAAGAGACAGAGAGAGGCAGATTTTAAGGAAAAGTGAGATCAATTTATAAAAGCTCAACAAATCGCCACAACAGCTATGAATCAGTTTGGATTTTCCTCTCCTCTTCTCTTCTCTTCTCTTCTCCTTCTCCGTATGGAACTCTTTGTTTTCCCTTCTCTTCGTTTCTTTTTGGGAAAATGAGGTAAGAATGCCTCACAAGTCTCCAATTAAAAAAAAGGGACAAGTGGGGCCTCTTCATCTCTTCCTCAATTTAATTTAACTCTTAATTAATATATTGGATCAAATTAGTATTTTTAAAACTTAGGAGACTTTATTTTAAATTGTGAAGCATATTAAGAATAGAAAAAACCTTTTAACTTATTCAATTTTCTTTTTAAAACTGAAGTTACAGAGATCCAAGAACGGGACTTTTTTATTTCTTCTTCATCTTCAAAATCATCAAATCTTCTTTGAGTTTTGTCGTGTTTT
>JAJOOO010004995.1:0-17500 GCA_029582685.1 Solanum piurae
TCCGGCTACGTGTGTATAATTTACTAACCCTTACCTTTACCTCATATTAGACATCGTAATCGATGTTTGGCTTAGTTATTACTTCGCACCAATCGACACTAGCCTATTAGATAGTATCACACTAAATCTATGTTGATAATTCTTTTCTCGTTGACACGTGGACCAGCAGGTAAGTTTTTCTTTTCTTATTTGCATATAAATTATATTAATATTATATTAACTTATTTCCATTAAGCTGCCTGCTTGATTTCCTTCTTCAACTTTTCATCTTTAATTCGTTTTAGCTCCAAACATCTCCAATTTTTCATCAATTTAATCCTACAAATAAAATACACAATTTAAGACAATCCATAAAATTTATGCTCAAAAAGGACAAATATAAATAATAAATATAAGATAAATAATGATTAAAAATATGTATTTTGACCTCACATCAATAGGTATAAAATTTTAAAGCTTCAATACATTTTTAGAAGTTTATAGCTTTATATATTTAAAGTTTGGATGTTGATTGAAGTCTTTTTCTCTTTTTATAGTTGTACTCATATTATTTTCATAACTAGATAAGGCTTTAGAACAAGCACACTACAGTAGAATTAGCTTCTAAGCTTAGTTGTGCGGACTCTTCATTTTTTATGTCGCATTCATGTTTGATTCACCAAAAATACACTATTTTTAGTGAATCCGACATGCACCCGTTGACATTATTGAAGAGTCCGAGTAGCATAGCTTCTAAGTGTTAAAGATATTACAAGAGCCAACGATGAGAAATAAAAACAAGGTAGCTTTTATTTTGTTGTTTTATGACTCTTAAAAAACATTATTGCTAACACATCAAAGAAAACTTGCCATAATATCTTCTACAAAACAAACTTAAGTAAGTTTCAAGTTTTAACTACTATCTTGTGTAGCTTAAGATTATGCAGTGGTTAATATCATATCAAATACAAGATAAAATAAGATTTTCATATTTGATATATATTTATAAGGAAGCCAAGAGATTTTCCTTTTTACCATTGTAACAATGTTTCAAGTAAGACAGAGAAGAAAACCCAAGCTAGAACTTTCTTTTTATCTTGTCATGTGAGTAGAGTAGCATTTGTGTCTTTAGTCTTTTAAATGATTTAGCCACGTTTTTTTAGTTGGATTGAAGTTGCTCACGTTTTGTAAATTTAAAGGATTAATAAAGCTCAAAATTATATTTAGAGGATAAAGTCTACCCTCAAAGATACGGGAAAATTTTAACTACAAACTCTTAGTTGGACAGTCAAAGCACACTTTGTTTTGCTAACTAGATACTATTCTTTGGTACTTAATAGACATAGGTTTGTTCTCCTCTGAAAAGTTATCTACTAGGTGAATTTAGTAGTTATTGATGCATAGGTTTGTTTGGACAAATATTTAGCTTTTGTGAGGAATTTTTGAATGATTTTAAACTAATGTTTATTCATTACTATTTGCATTTCTTCTCTTGATTTGAAAATTTTAGAACTTGGGTGCAATTTTATCTTTACCTGAATGTTTCTACCCAACCAGTCTATAGAATGCAAGCTTTAAGTGATGTGATAGTTGCAGTGTACTGTAAGTAGACTAAAATTATGTGGTTCCCTCTTTTTCTCTTTATATCAATACTTGCATACTTAATTAACTTTACTAAAATGATTTCATATTTATTTTCTTTGCAAGATGAATATGCATAAATCAACCTTATTGACGACTTGATTCATGTAATGCAAAGCTATTGAAAGAATGTTTTTTAGATTACTATTTGGATTAGCATGTCAAGACCTTGCTTATATTCTTTTATTGGTCTTGTACGATAAAACACATACGTTTAGGAGTATTTAGTTTTTTGAAGTTGTATATATTTAGTACATCATTACATGTGTTGTTCTTTGCAAATATATATAAATTTTAATTTATATATTGATCAGTTATATATGTTTTAAAAATATATATATTGTGTATATAGCAATTGATCACAAGTTGTTGCTAATTGTGTGCTTAAATTATATTATTTATGGCAATAAAATATATTGTTGCTATAAAAGCTTGCATAAGAGATTATCAACTGTCCTTCATCCAATTTTTTACAACGACTAATGTTGTTAGCGAAAAATAATTTCTCGCAACATTAATTTTTGTTGCCAAAAACATTCATAACCCTCAACAATACGAATTTTTACTAACAAAATATAATTTAAGGCAACAAATTATTTTTGTTGCGTTAAGTTAGTTTTGGCAACAAATTTTTCTGTTGTTGCATAAACTTTTCCCATCGGCATTTATTGCAACAACATGCAACAACTTTTTCGTTGTTGCCAAAAGTACTTTGGGCAACAAAATTTGATATATGGCAACAACTTTATTTGTTGGGAAATGATTTTTTTCTTGTAGTTAAGAACCAAATAACACCCGCATTTTGTTCAAATTTGGAATCATTCTTTACTAATTGATTGTAGTGTCGAGTCATTTGAATTCATTTAGACTAACCAACATGATTAGTTGTGTAGGTGAGCTTAAATGAACAAACGAGCACCGAAATAGGCATTGAAAAGCATGAAAGGATCCAAGTAAAAAAACAGCAAGAAAGGAGATACAAAAATGAAGAACAAGGCATGTTTATATCCTCTCCGCATCGCGGAGAGGGATTTTATTCTTTATTTGTGAAATAGAGTTGGAGACAGAATAGTTTGTATTGTGCACGCGTCGTAGAGAAGAGAAGATTTCCAAGAACTGTATTTTTGAGACACCTCCGCGTCGCGGGCTTCCTTGCCAGATTTTGCCGATTTCAATTAAATATAAATAGACTTAGATTTTTATTTTAGAATTTTTTTTCTTTTTCTGGGTTTTGAGAACGACTTTGGGAGATTTTTCATCTCTTCTTAGGCTTCATTCCTAAACTCTTCTATTTTTTAATCTCTTTATGTTATTTAAACATTGCATAATCGAGATTCTTGATATGAGTAGCTAATTTCCCTAGTTCTAGGATTGTGGCTACTGGATGATTGTATTTTATTGAAGTTTTATGAATTGAAGTTAATTGTCACATGAATCAATCTTATGTTCTTGTTTTCTTCATGCTTGATCACCACTGAAATAAAATCTTGTCTGAATTAAACTCAGGAGAGAGATAAGAGGATAGAATGTGGGGCATGAGGAGCATGATTTTCTCTTAAAAATTAGAGTTAATTTGTATCTAGGATAGGGATATACCTAGAGACCGTGCTTGGTTATTAGACAGGATGAAATCATAGTGCTCGGTAATTGGTCCAACCTATCCACACTAAATGATGTAGTTTGGATGCAATTTATCGTAGGCGATTAGAGGTCGGAAGACCATAATCATATAATTAACCTTGTGATCATTGTTTCGATAGTTAAGTAATATCCATTTAACAAGATAATATTCATGAATCCTGAAGTAAGTTGCATCCCTGGACTTTACCCAATCATTGTTCAAGCCCTTTTGAAATTGAATAGGATTAGTTAAGCTTTTAATTAGATTTTAGATTATAGATATATTCACATCATTGTTTTTGATAACACTTGTATCAAATTGAAAGTATTGGAAAGATCAAATTAATCTAATCTTGAGTCCGTGTGGGTATGATACCCGGGTCTTAAAAAGAGCCACTTTAATACTTGAACGACCACGTACACTTGCATGTGCGATTGGGCGCAACAAGTTTTTGGCGCTGCTGTCGGAGACTTAGAAATTAACTATGCTTCTAGGTTATGCTTTTTCTTTTTATTTATTTATTTATTTATTTTGATACATATTTTTTTTCTACTAATTAATGCTTTCTTAGGATGAATGAGGATTATTCATGTGTGGTAAAACCTTGTCCTTATTGCAAAGGAGCCCACTTTTGGCAACAATGTCATTATATTTTCGAGGGATAATTGTTGGCACCATCTCTATCTTGTAAATTTTGTAATGGATTGTGGGTCGATTGTACCATGTGTTGCTACCCTACTCCAAAACCCTTTCATGATGATGTTAATAATCTTTGTTCCTTTGATAGTATGGAATCTTTTAGGAAATTAATAGAGGAATATGAAGAGCATCGTAGGAGAGTCATATATGTGATCACACCCTATAGATAGAAAATTGAAGCACATTAAATATGTTGATATGTTTTTCTTGCATACTCAGAACCTAAGCAATGAATTAAACGCAAAGGTTGCTGTATTTGACGCTCAACAATTCAATTATGAGTTTTGTGATGCTGAAAAAGCACTTAGAAGTCAAATTGAGGATCTAAAATGGGAGGAGATACAATGCAATCATAATTTTCTTGAAGATGCCACGTTTGAGAAAGAGTACCAAAGCAAGAATGTTGTAAATAATGCTGCTTTGGAGTTGAGGAAACTTGAATCTCATTCAAAATACTTTTCTATATCATCTGAACTAATGGATGTGTGTATAGATGAGGTGCAAGGCCCCTACATCCTAAAGTTTTTTAGTCCACGTTGAAAAAATGACATTCCTCACATAAGGACCAAGAAGTGCAAGATGCAACGTATATTACTTGGTTCCTTTATCTTTATACCACCACCTTTAGAGAGGAGCAAAATCATAGATGCAAAGTTAGGGGTACAATTCATAAATTCAAAATGGAAAGAAAAGTGGTGAACTTACTTGTGTCATGCCGTAACGGTAAATTAGGCGCTTATTGGGAGGCAACCCAATTAGTAAGTGCTTCTTATTTTATTTTATTTTATTTTTATTAGTGTCACTTTTTTTTCTTGTGGTCTTGTTTTTGTAGATTAGGGGAAGTCTGAGTACCCAAAAGTTTGAAGCAAAGGAGTATGTTTGACTTAAGTGTGGGGTGCATTTGACCCTTGATGAAAATTAAGAGAACATGCTACTAGCTAGGCTTAAAGGCCTCAGGGAGTTTTTCGAACCCTTGTTTTAAATTGTATTTGATGTTTTGGGGACAAAGCATCTTTTTTAAGTGTGGGTTTGAGGAATAAATTCTTAGTTTTTACTATTTTATTGAGTCTTTTCTTTTATAGGATGGGTTCCTTCATTTTTGTTTTCAGTTCTTTTCCTGAGGATAGTCCGTTTGAACCGAATGTCTTTTATTTTTTTAGGAATAAGTTTTCTTTTAATTTTTTTAGAGAAAATAAAAGACCATTGAGTGGTGTGATACTTGCTATTTAGGTCCAATATTTGAGTAGTACTTTCTTGTGAATGCTTGATTGATAAAAAATTGCAGACTCTTTGACACCTAAGCTCGTGGTTGTGACTTTGTAAATAGCTTATTTTATTTTATAGTTTGTTGTGATCGTGTCTCTTTTAGAAATGAAATTGATTCATCTTGATTGATACTTATGTCATGTGTGGTGAGAATTTGTTTATTTCATGTTTTGCATCTTAGTCTAGAACTTGTGCTGCATGTTATTGAAGTGAAATAAAAAGTGTTACTTTGTTTAGGAGATTATAATAGGCTTTATTTGATTTGTCTGATAAATTTTAGCCTTTTCAAATATTATATCACTAGTTAGCCCTTTTGAGCCTGTAGCCTTTTGTTGGCAGCCATATTTTGCCATAAACTATTTTGTTGAATCCCTAGTTTTTGCACCTTGCTTCCTTAAGGATTATAGCATAAACTTATTCTAATTGTTAATTCTGAAGAAAAAGAGATAGTTGAGTGAAAAGGTAATCAATGATAGCTACAAAGTGCTTAAAAAGCCCTCTTTCAAAGAATGTGACATGAAAACAAAAATAGAAGAACAAAAGAATGTGACATGAAAAACCAAATCCTTTGAAAAAAAAGAGAAAAAAAAAGATTGAAGCATTCTTGAGATGATGAGAATTACTTGTGAAATAATTTTGAAGAGAGGGCTGAAAATAAAGAGAAGAAAATAATAGGTGATGAAGTCTAAAATTGCAAAGTGCTTAAGGAAGTGTAAGTCACTATTATATAGTTTTCCTACCTGTTCCCTAGCCTACATTACAATCTGTTGAAGTCCTATTTGATTATATTCAAGCATGCTTAATTAGTGGAGATGTACATAATGGGCAAGCCTATGGTTCTTTGTGATGAGCTTTAATGTTTGCTCGATGACGAACAAAAGTTTAAGTGTGGGGTGTTGATGTGAGACCAAAAATATATTTGCTTATCATTATTTGTCTCACATTTAGTATTTTTATTTGCCCTTTTTGAGAATAAATTTTATGGACTGTGCTAAATGGTGTATTTTATTTATAGGAATAAATTTGCGTAAAGTTAAAAAAGATTATAATTAAAACAAATTAAATATAAAAGATTGAAGAAGGAAATCAAGTAGACATCTTAATGAATTAATTTTAATATATTAATATAAAATATATAAAGTACAGTAGATTGCAAATGCGAATCAGTTAAGGTCAATTGTGCCACGTGGCAATTTCTAAAGGCAGTGGCCAGAGTTCAGGCGATTGCACAGTTCTTTGGTCTCCTAATTTGTTTTGGATTCAGTTATTTTATTTAGGATTTATACCTCTATAAATAATCCAAAGAAATAATTATTAGGGGAGATCAATCATAGTGCATCAAATATAAAGTTGTCAATACTCTTTAGGGTTCTTTTCTTCTTCTTTTCTTACAAATTAGTAGCTAAAGACCCTTGTTCTGGGGTTGTGGCTATGGGTAATTGTTGAACATCGATTGTTTTGAATTACTGTTGGTTATCACTTTGAATTACTTTTGTATTCTTGTTTTAGTATTTCATGCTTGATCACCATAGAAATAAATCTCTTGTCTACTCTTAAACTCGGGAGACGCTAAGGTATATAGACCAGAGGATACATAAAGCTTGATCTTTCATTAAATTGAGTTGATTTGTGTTTAGGAGTGACGCCCGGATGAACACCTAACTTGGTTACAAAACAGGATGAAATATAAATGCTCGCCAATTTGGAGTGCCTATCCCCACTCAACGATGTAGCTAGACAACTAATTGTAGTAGGCGATTATAGGTCGGGAGACCATGATCATAAAATCAACCCTAGAAATAAGTAATTTGATAACCGTGGTTAATTCATGCATGAGATGTGATACATGAAACCCTATACATGTTGTAGCCCTAGAATTTTCCAAATCACTGTAAATAATTTTATTATTTCATTCATGCATTCTTTCTTAACAAGTAAAATTTAAAAAAAATTGGCACTGTTAAATAAATAATTAGACTAGTATAATTTAGTAAATAGTTAATTGGCAAGTTCTTTGGGTTCGATAATCCGGTTTTTATAAGATCCACTATATTACTTGCGCGACCATGTAAACTTACGTGTGCAATTGAGAGCAACAAGTTTTTGGCAAAAATGTGTTGCTCCCAATTGTACAGGCAAGTGTACGTGGTCGTTCAAGTATTAAAGTGGCTCTTTTGAAAAGCCGAGTATCGTACCCATAGGGACTCAAGATTAGATTAATTCGATCTTTCCAATACTTTCAACTAGAAACAAGTGTTATCAAGAACAATGAAGTGAATATTTCTATAATCCTAAATCTAATTAAAATCTTAACTAATGCGATTCAATTTCAAAAGGGTTTGAACAATGATTGGGTAACGTCCAGGGCTGCAACTTACTTCAGGATTCGTGCATATTATCTTGTTAAATGGATATTACTTAACTATCGAATCAATGATCACAGGGTTAATTATATGATTATGGTGTCTCGACCTCTAATCGCCTACAATAAATGGCAGCCTAACTAATTGTTATACGGGGTTAGGCTGGACTAATTCTCGAGCATTACGATTTTGTCCTGTCTAATAACCAAGCACAGTCTCTAGGTATATCCCTATCCTAGATACAAATTAACTCTAACTCTTAAAAGAAAATCATGCTCCTCATGCCCCACGTTCTTTCCTCTTATCGATCTCCCGAGTTTAATTCAGACAAGATGTTTATTTCAGTGGTGATCAAGCACGAAATACGAAAACAAGAACATAAGATTGATTTATGTGTTAATTAACTTCAATCCATAAAAACTTCAATAAAATACAATCATCCAGTAGCCACAGCCCTAGAACTAGGGAAATTAGCTACTCATATCAAGAATCTCGATTATGCAATGTTTAAATAACATAAAGAGATAAAAAAAATAGAAGATTTTAGGAATGAACCCTAAGAACAGATGAAAAAGCTCCCAAAGTCGTCGTTCTTCCAAACCCAGAAAAACAAAAAAATTATAAAATAAAAATCTAAGTCTATTTATATTAAATCAAATTGAGCAAATTTGGCAGGGAAGTCCACGACGCGGAGGGGTCTCAAAAATACAGTTAAATTTTCTCTTCTCTGCGACGCGTGCACAATACAGACTGTTCTGGTCCAACTCTATTTCGCAAAAAAATAATAAAATCCCTCTCCGCGATGCGTTGAGGATACGGACATGCCTTGTTCTTCATTTTTCATTGGCGAAATGGTCTGGTGGACCCTTATACTTGTATCAGTTTGTATTATGAACCCTTCTACTTATCCCTTTGTCATCTGGACCCTTAAACTCAATTAAAATGAGACTTTTAAGCCCCTCCAACCATGTGTGTAGCTCACTCTCTTTTATATAATTGACATGTCATATCCACGTCAGATATATTAATGCCACATCATAATTATTTCATAACTATTTTTAAAAATTATTAACCAAAATTATTTAATAAAATGTAAAATAATAACCATTTTTACTTTATTATTGGCATTTCTAATTCTCCCTATTTTCACTATTTCACCACCAAAAGAAAGTTATCACCAGCGTCGTCGCCATTTTTGCCGGCAAAATCACATATACTTTTTCCCTCACCCGTCTTCATCTCCGCCGCACACCATCAATATTTTTCTTTCCTCCTCCAACCTCCACAGTAACAACAACCTAAACCACCTAACAACCAAATCTGGCCACCGCACAACCAGATCTGGCCAAACTTTTCGCAATACAACTATTTTCACACCCCAAATTGCTTACAAATACAATTTCACACCAACCTCTGCCGTGAAACTCGTCGAAATCTACCCAAAATTCGCCTGAGATTTTCTTGGGTTATCGAAATGGGTTGAAAAAGACAAGTTTAAGGGATTAGAAGGAGACGATTGCTATGAAAGATTGAAGATGTTCCTCTCTGGCGTACCTGGAAACTCTCTCGCCGGCCGCCGCCTCCCATTATGGCGGGAAAAAGGACCAACATTGCTCTCATTCTAGCGAATAAGGGACCAGAGTCGCCTCTCTCCCTTTCACACCATTGTGAATCGCCGAGCACCGCCATGAAACCAACACGACTCTCTCCCTCCACTGATAATCGCCATGAAACCCGATGTCACCAAAGTGTCAATGCCAAGATCGGGATAAAAAAGATAACTATGGTGTGGAGAAAAAAAAAAGAGGTTTGGGCAGCGATGGGGAAGGGTTGGCTGAAAATGTGGTGTGGGGAAGAAGATGGATTCTTTTCTTTTTTAATTTTTTTATTATAGAATTTTAATAATTTAAATTTTAAAGTTTAAAATATCATGTTCACTCGCTTTAAATGCGTGTAGTCACACTCTCTCACCAACTCAGCTATTTTAATGCCACATAAGCATGGTCAATCGTCAGAGGGGTTTAATTTATTGTGTTTTATTTAGTTTAAGGGTTCAGTTGATAAAATGTTAAGTAGAAGGATCCACAATACAAATTCATACAAGTATAAGGGTTCACGAGACCCTTTTGCCTTTTTCATTCTCCTTTCTTGCTGTTTTTTTACTTGGATCCTTTTGTGCTTCCCAATGCCTGTTTCAGTGCTCATTTCTTCATTTAACTTCACCTACACAACTAATCATGTTGGTTAGTCTAAATGAATTCAAATGACTCGACACTACTATCAATTAGTAAAGAATGATTCCGAACTTGGCCAAAATGTGGGTGTTATTTGGTTTTTTGGCATAAAAATATGCCCAAGATCACCACCCCACACTTAGAGCTTTGTTCGTCCTCGAACAACTTACCACACTAGTCGTAGATCTAGACTCCCTAACACTGGTATTTGTGCATCCGACACTTCCTTTCAAGGATCTTTTATCAGTTCAAACATGTATGTTCTCATTTACAGGTGGCCTTGACCACTTTCATACATCATACATCTCAAGTACTGACTCGACAAATCTTTGCAACCAAAGCATTAAACTTCATGTTCACCATTAGATATCACTTATCTTTCATACAACAAGTGCCCCTCACTCGAAGAAATAGTCTGCACACTCAACTCAACAGATTGAATATAATTTAGGGACTTTAACGACACAGAACACTCTCACTTACAAAAGAACATCTCGCATTTATGCACTGAGAACCATAAGCTTGCCCATTATGTACGTCTCCACTAATTAATCGTGTTTTGCAAAGAATCAAATAGAGATTTTCTAGGTTGTAATATCGGGTAAAGGACGGGTAGGAATAAGTATATAGTAGTGAGTTACACTTACCTAAGAACTTTGCACTTTTAAGACATCATCATCCTATCCTTCATTTATCAGCCCTCTCTTAACATTTCTATCACACATGATTTACATACTTCTCAAATTTCCCCTCATTTCTTTTATTCCAAGAACCAACTTTTTTTTATGATACTTTTATTCTCTTACTGAGGGTTTTTTCTATTACCTTGTGTCTATTTTGGGTTGCCTCTTCACTTTTCGTTTTACTAAGTCCACAACAGTCTATGCTACAATGCTTAGGCAAACAGGGTGCAAACATCTTAGAGAATCAATAAAGTGATGTCAGGTGAAAATGTGGCTGCTAATAAAAGGCTACAGGCTCGACAAGGCTACAAGTGATAGTATCTGAAAAGGCTAAGCTTTTTGAACATATTCAAGGAGGCCTATTATCATTTCCTACACTAAGCAACACTTCAATTTTGCTTCAATAACACGCCAGGAAAGTTCTAGACTCAGATGCACTACACGGACAATAAAATGCCTCATCACTCATGGAACAAGTTCTAATAAAGTTGGATCAATCACAGGCAACACAATCAGTTCATGCAAAAGTTATTTTAAGCTTAAGTTGCAGTCATTACAATCAAGTACAAGAATTCAAATGCATTTATATATATATATATATATATATATATTTTCCACATGCTTTTATACAATTTCCTTTCGGAATTTCAAGTTTCAGCACACATACCATACCTACGACTCAATGACAAAAATTCCCCTTAATATGGTCGACATCCATCTATCATAGGGCAATGCGACTCACCTACGACGACTGACTCGATCCTAGAAGTACAAAATCTTTTTGTGTTTTGTAGGGCTCAAAGGGACTCTCCTTGAACAAAGAACCGAAAACAACCTCTAAGGAACCCAAATAAAAAATAAATAAAAAGGACAGACAAAGGACACTACCCATGTTCAACTAATATAATACAATACATAGATAATTACACCCCACCGACACTTGAAATATTAGGATTGTCCCCAGTGCTACACAAAATCACAAAATAAGAACAGAGGTAAGGTGAATCACTCATTCATCATTCCTCCATGGTATCTCCGCCTTCGGCCTCATCATCGGCCTGTGCAGGGTCAACCTCCGCCGTGTCAGAATTGGAGTCCACATTAGAACAAGTGCGCAACATGTCCTCCTCTATCGATATATTATGATCCACATGCTCGTGGAACTCAGGACTGATGCCTAGCAATGCTTTGGCATGCGCATTCAGTGGGTACCTCCTTTCAACCTACCTCAATTGCTCCTCAGTCGACCCCCGACATCCATTTTGGTGGCACAACATCTCCAGCCCATACATATAGGCCATAATCAACTCATCACGGCGATGGAGCTCCGTAGTGGTGAGTGGTGGGCCGAACTCATTGTCAGACCCTTTTGTCTTCATTATATCCACTGGCGTTGGGAAAAGTGGTGCCATATAATCCAAACTTTCCTCTGGTACACCTGCAGCACGACAGAACTGATTAATGATACCTCCAAAAGCATACATGCGCCCTTTATGAAGTTGGGCCTTCCTCATGGCAGATTTCAACACTGCCCCGATATTCAACTCAGTATTAGTCATCAAGGCGTAAACCAAGCACACTCTATCATGTGTGATGCTTGTGTAGTGTAGCCCGAGTATCAAGCAATTCATGACTATTTTCAACCAGACCCGAGCTTCTCTGCTCATGTGTGCATAAGAAAGAGACTGGTGGAACCTCTTTTCGCTTTGTTTGGTCCGCTGAACAATCGACTGGGGTCCACAAAATGTGTGTCGGATGGCGCGATAGGTTGGTCGAATGTTCAACCCCGTTAGCACCAAAGGGTCAGTATTAGGTGCAATTCCCACTATATCATTTAGAACCGCGGGAATAATAGTGACATCAACTCCTCGCACCTTCACAAAATGCGATCAGGACTCTGTCGCCCAGTTGGCATAGAACTCTAGGACCATGTGCAAGTTGCACTCGGTTGGCTCAGCAAAAATGAACTCCATATGAAGTTCTTGGATGCACATCATGATTCGTGGAAACTCCAATGACAGACTTATCTCTTTCAATGCACACATCAGGGAAGTATCGTGCCTCTATGTGTTTCTTCCACCACACTTTACCCTTTTTGACCACTGCTCGTAGTCCAAACCTTTGAGTTTGCCCCTGTGGGACTGCTGGTGCGGGAGGGACATTCCCTCTACTTCGGACTTGTTTTCTTTGGCTAGATGTTACCACCTCTTTGCCGGGTCGCTGCGTACCTTACATGATTGCCTGCAAACATAATATATTTCAGCCCAAAACAACCAATAATACATGGAAAGGCATGGGTGACTCTGACTTCCCAATGGGTAACACGCAAACTCAAGGCCAAAACAAACCATCATAATGATGCATTCACATATCGCATTTAGTTACCACAACAATGGTCTGGTACAAAAACCTCAATCCCAGGACATGGACACAACAACTCACAATTCCACTCAAAGGTACACCCCAATGTTACTCAAGACTTCACACTAATACCCTCAAAATCCATGAAACACACGATCTCATTCATCAAACAAACCCCAAACCTTTCACCCTATCATGTTTAAACGACCAGTCTTCACCCAATACCCACATAATCTCAAGCAAAGGCAATTTCTACTCAAGAATTTGAAATACCCATAAATATCAACATACATCACTTCCATCTACTACCAATCACACCCCCAACTTCCCAAGAAAAAAAATACACTAACCCACAACAACAACATGCAAAAACGCCCAACTATCACACAAAAAGATGACAAAATATGTATGTTGAATGTTGAAAATGAGGAAAATTGGGAGAGAAAGAGGTGGAATTGTCATCGCGTTATGGATTGAACCTTGAAAATTTGCAAAGGGAGAAAGGGAGGGAAGAATAATCGCTATTTGGGGAGAAAAATGGGGGATTGAGGGCAGAAATCGGGGTTTAAAGGGATTTGGGTCGTGTGTTTTGAAGGAATAATGAAAAACAAAATAAACTTACCTTCTCTGCGACGCAGCTCCATTATGGAGTGCTCTGCCTCACGAAAATAAATTAATTCCCATTGAAATTAAATTTCTGGACATCTTTCGCGACGCGACTCTATTATAGAGCTTCGTTATTTTTGAAAAAAAAATTAATTCTCGTCGAATCCAAAATTCCTGGTGTACTCCGCGATGCGTGCACGGTACGAAGTGTTTAGCCTCGCCCTGGAAAATTAAATCCTAGCGAGGTGAAATTCTTACCTTGTTTTGTGACGCACACCCATTACAGAGCCTTCTATTTCGCGCGATTAATTATTTCCCAGTGAAATCAAATTTGGGGCACTCTTTCGCGACGCGCTATGGGTGCAAGTTCCTATTTCCTGCACGTTTTAAGCACAATACCCATTAATCCAAACTCGATGGGTTGGCTCACATCCAGCGCCTTAGTTTTGGTCGTGGCACGACTAATTTTTTTGTATTTTCTTGATATATCAAACTTCTTCTTTTTTAAACTAAAAAGTAACTTCTATGAATTGAAATAACAAAAGGGAAAGCCAGAAATCCTATTTATTATATGGGGTCATGGGTTGCCTCCCGTGTAGCGCGTAATTTAACGTCGCGGAACGACCTTGCTCATGACTCACTCATTATTCAAGTTGAGCGATTCTTGATCACGAACAATGTCATTCCCGAAGTGGTGTTTCACTCTTTGCCCACTTACAAGAAAAGTGGACTTCTTATCCTTGTTTCTTAGCTCCACAACTCAATGTTGGGTCATCCTCACCACCTCAAGCGGCCCACTCCACTTAGACTGAAGTTTTCCCGAAAATAACTTCAGTCTTGAATTGAATAGTAACACCAATTGGCCAGCCTCAAATGTGCGTGACAAAATATGCTTGTCATGCCACTTCTTAGTCTTCTCTTTGTATAGCTTGAAATTTTCATATGCGTGGAGCCTGAATTCCTCTAGCTCATGCAGTTGTGTTATTATTTTCTTACCTGCTAATTCAGGGTCTAGATTCAACTTATTTATAGCGCAATATGCTTGATGCTCCAATTCCGCTAGAAGGTGACATATTTTCTCAAACACCATTCGATAAGGAGAAGTCCCTATCAGTGTCTTGTATGCAGTCATGTATGCCCACAAAGCATCATCTAACTTGTCCGCCCAATCTATTCTTTGTTCATTCACAATCTTCTCCAAAATTTGCTTTACTTCTCTATTGGACACTTCCACTTGACCGCTAGTCTGATGATAGGTTGTGGCTACCTTGTGTCGCACTCCATATTTAGCCAAAAAAAATTGCACCAAACTATTTATGAAATGCTTACCTCCATTACTTATCATGGCCCTTGGAGTTATAAACCTGGTGAAGGTGTGCTTCCTGATGAACTTTACCACCACATTTGCATCATTAGTAGGTAAAGCAAAAGCCTCCACCCACTTGGACTCATAGTCCACTTCCACAAGTATGTACATATTACCATTGGACGCTAGGAACGATCCCATGAAGTCTATCCTCCATACATCAAAGATCTCGACCTCTAGGATGTTGCTTAACAACATCTCATGTCTTCTAGAAATAGTGCACATTCTCTAACATTGATCACAACCCTTCACAAAAATTGAAGCATCTTTAAATGGTAAGCCAAAAGAAATTGAATTGCAATACCTTGTGCACCGTGCCCTCACCTCTGTGGTGCCCACCATATGGTGAAAAGTTACAACTCTCCAATACATGCATCCCCTCCTTTTCTGCTATACACCTTCGCACCACCTGGTCTGGTCCTTTCTTGAATAAGAAAGGCTCATTCATAAACAAAACCGAGCCTCATGTTTCAACTTTTATCTCTGATGTGTTGAATCCCCAGGTGAAAATAAACCACTCACCAAAAATTTTACAATATCAGCATACCAAGGTACTTGTGCAATGTCCAAGGCTAGAAATTGCTCATCAGGAAATTCTTCACGAATCTGTTCTTCATTCCAATCTTGACAAATTATCGGCTATCCGGTTCTCAGTCCCCTTCATATCTTTAATCTCCAGATCAAACTCTTATAGGAGTAATATCCATCTAATCAGCCCCGATTCACATCCTTCTTGTTGAATAAATACCTCATCATAGCAAGATCAATGTAAAAAACAACCTTGGTGCCTACCAAGTAAAAACGAAACTTATCAAAAGCAAACACTAGCGCGAGCATCTCCTTTTCTGTGATAGTGTAGTTCGATTGTGTTGTATCCAGAGTCTTGCTAGCATAATAGATGGAGTGAAACATCTTATCCTTACACTGGCCTAGCACTGCACCAACCGCTCTATCACTGGCATCACACATGAGCTCGAAGGATAGCTCCCAATTTGGAGCAATCAAAATAGGAGCTTCGATCAACTTCTTCTTCAACAGCTCAAAATCCTGCAAAAGCTCAAAATCCTGCAAACAACTTTCATCAAAAGCAAATTTCACCTCTTTTTCCAATAAACTTCACATAGGTCTTGCAGTCTTAGAAAAATCCTTGATGAATATTGTATAAAACCCAGCATGTCCCAGAAAACTTCAGACTCCCTTCACAGTGATAGGTGGTGGCAGCTTCTCAATGTCCTCCACTTTAGATTTATCAACTCCAGCCCATTTCTTAAAATTTTGTGCCCTAGTACAATCCCTTCTCGAACCAGGAAGTGGCATTTTTCCCAATTCAACACCAGATTCATTTTTTCACACCTTGCAAGGACCCTGTCAAGATTATGCAAACAAAGGTCAAAAGACTCACCAAACACTGAGAAGTCATCCATGAACACCTCAACAAAATCCTCCACCATATCATGAAATATTTCCATCATGCATCTCTGGAATGTAGCTAGTGCATTGCACAATCCGAATGGCATACGTTTGAATGCATAGGTTCCATATGGACAAGTGAAGGTTGTCTTTTCCTGATCCTCTAGTGCAATGATTATCTAATTGTAGCCTGAGAATCCATCCAAGAAGCAATAATATTTTTTTCCTGCCAGTCTCTCCAACATCTGAACAAAGAACGGCACAGGATAATGGTAATTTCTGGTGGCATCATTCAACTTTCTACAGTCCATGCAAATACGCCACCCAGTTACTGTGCTTGTATGGATCAGTTCATTCTTTTCATTCGTCACCACTGTTAAACCGCCCTTTTTGGGCACACTTTGCATCAAACTCACCCATTTGCTGTCACACAGACAAAATCATAGGTAAGGTCTTATATTTACCCAAAAATGCATACCTTAGGTGAGTTGGCAATGGTTTTAACTCTAGCTTAGGTTTTTCTTCAATGGACGATTTGGGTGGAGGACCCAACACCCTATTTAATGGCTCCGAGTAATCTCTTGATATGCCCACATTCCACACATCCATAAACTGTACCATCCCTTCTGCTTTAGCATCCCCATAAATATCATATCCCACTAACATACGCTCCAACGGACCCTTGGATGCCATGTAATGAGCTTATTCTTCAAGATCTACCACTATTATAGCAGACAATTCTTCATACACAGTCGGCAGTTTCAATGCCTTGTAGATATCAAATACTTCCACTTTGTCATGCGCCCGCATATTCAATTGACCGGCTGCTACATCTATCATAGTAAGCCTTGTGGCCAAGAAATGTCTTCCAAGGATGAAAGTAAACTTAGGATCTGGCTCAAAACTCATCACCACAAAATCTACTGGAATATAAAGGATCCCATCTGGACCAAGACATCTTCTACCACACCCTCTAGTCTAGCCATTGACCGATCTGCCAACTGCAAGATAATGGTAGTGGGTTTAGGACTACCCAACCCGAACTTCTTATATAGTGATGTTGGCATATAGTGTATACTCTCCCCGAGGTCACACAACCCTCGCGCATGGATGCTCTGCCCTATGGTGATCTAAATCGTAAAGCTGCCTGGATCTTTCAGTTTGGTGGGCAACTTATTTTGGATTCTGGAGCTGCACTCTTCAGTAAGTGCCATTGTTTCATATTTGGTCAATCTCCTCTTATTTTCCACGATCTCCTTCACATATTTGTC
>JAJOOO010004995.1:22500-60981 GCA_029582685.1 Solanum piurae
AAAAGTTCTCTCTAGAACTCCATTGAAGGTCAAGGTCAAGTTCAAACTAGGGTTGGGGATTTCAAAGTGTTTCTACTCCAATTTCGTGGTATTCTTAAAGTATAAGGTATGGTGATCCTTTGTCTAGGGAAAATTTCACCCTAGAGTCAAATTCAAATAGTTTTCGAGTTTCCAAAGTTTATGAAAAACCCTAATTCCTACTCAAACTCATGGGTTCTTGCATCAAACGATTTCAATTGATAAATTATGATTATGTTGATGTTTAATTGATGATTTTAAGATTAAAAACTCTATGAACCCATGATTTCACTAAACTCCTAAATTTGGCTTATGAAGTGGTTTTATGGTGATGATTGGATGATGATGGAATTGTTCTTAGATTTAATTGTATTATTGATTTCTATTGTTGTTTATACCTAATTATGGTGAATTGTTAGGGAATTGAGTAATGGTGATTATGGCTTTGGAGAATGGTAAGTTGACCTAACTTCATGTTATAGTAGAATTGTTCTTGTATGGATTGATCCACTTAAAAGGTGGAGGTGGTTATATATTGAATATTGTGATCATGGCCACAGAGGCATTATATGGTGAAATGAAGTATTATCATGTTATTGTATAAATGGATGGATAATGTGAAGATGTTTATGTGATCTAAATGATGGTCTTGTATAGATTTTAAATGTGTGATTATTGATAGTATACTCTCTCTGTCTCTTTACACTCATGAATGAAGATGTGAAGTGTTTTATATTGTTGAATGTGATCTCTTGACTTGATAGACTTAGTTGCCTCATCTTGATAAATGAAAAGCTTTGTTGAATATGAATCGATAGGCTAGTGGCATTCCTTTCATGAGTATAAGAATGTAATGAGGGATCATGAATCGATAGGCTAGTTGAATTACTTTCATGTATACCCTAGAGCTATCCTTGAATGTACCATGGATCGATAGGCTTATAGCATTCCTTCCTTGGTAATGATGTATCATGGGTGGATAGGCTATGGCATTCCTCCCTAATACACTAATGTAATGTGAATGAAATAATCTATGGGAATGTAGGCTAAGCACCGAGTGGATATGGTTAGATGGAAACTCTCCCAATGTTAGGCTAGAGTTCCAATGAACATATTTTTATCCTATAACTATGTGCCCGCATAGGACATTGGCCAGTGGATCCAATGTGCATCCAAGCTAATACTACCGGTCTTCCTTCGGCAAGGAGACCACCCCTTTCGGTATGGGGGTAGAATACCGGATTCCATGTCTAGCTTGCATGGTCTATATAGGTTAATGCATATTCCCATCTTATGGGATGTGCACTCTAGTTACTTGATAGGTACTACAACGTGTAGGTAGTAGTATGGGATGTTATCTACACATGGCACGAGTAGGCTTTGAAAGGGCTTGAGTGAGTTCCCTAAGTCTTAATGACTAATGTGTGAAGTCATTTAAACGCTTGAATGTGTCCTAAATGAATCTAAAGAAGAATGTTGACTTCATGACTAAATGAAATGATGAATGAGTAGCTTATATTGATGAATTAAGTACTTAGCATGTTATGTTGAAATAGAGAGGTTCTTGTCTTTTGTAGCCTTGAGGAATACGTAGGTGTGGTATGAAGAGGTTGTATGGGTGGCCACTTCATGTCTTACTTAGGTGGGTCTTAGGGTAACTTTAGATAGAGGTTCTAGGTGGGTCAAAAGACTTACTTGACAAATGCGCTTATGTGTTGCATATTTGTACTAATTGAGCATGAATACTTGTAATGTGAAGCATGATGAATGATAGGTTCACTTTTGGTGGCCTTAAGGTGGTACCTTAGTGTGGGTGGTGGTATGGGACACTATCCATATATTGCACAAGGTGTTGCCTAAGGATTTCTTGAGGTGAAAGGCTAAAGGTAAAGGAAATGGGTTATATGTGTTGAACATGTCTATATTGTGATAAAGGACTTGTGTGTTGGTTGTGTTGATTATTATGCCTCTATTATCATGTTTATGAAGTTTTATCAAAAATGGCATATATGACATTCAACTCAAATGTCCTTTTTCAAGAGTATTTTTGCATGGTCATCATACTTAGTACATCTAATGTGCTAACCCCATTGTTTTTCCTTTTTTACCAAAGTGTAGGCTTTGGAGATGTTGGTGTCCTATGCTTGAAGGATAGGTCTCTAAGGTGCTTGAAGATGAAGACTTGGTGAGTCCTCATAGTTTCGAGGACGAACCCATGGTGTTTCCTTTTTATGTCTCTTAGTTTTGTTAAAGTTTTGTATGGGCTAAGTCCCAATGTTGTATTCAAAGTATTAGATGGTTTGAGACATAGTGTATAAAGTCTACAAAGTCTTCCGCTTGCTATTTAATGAAAATGTCTTCGATTGTAAAGAATGTTTTTAATTCTTCTCTATTTTTAAGTATCTTATGCAAAGAATTATCTATGAGGCTTGTATAAGACCTCTTCGAGGTCGAGTACGCCGGTTACGACTAGGGGGTGCTCCCGAGTCGTGACATAACATCTGACTAACTATCTATGAAACCTTTAAAACAACTGAGATAGATGTCGGGACTGGCCCACGACATCCTAATGAAATATCTAATACTTAAAGTAAACAAAAGTGATCCTCCGTAATGCAAAGAGGCTCACCAACAGACTCTGAACTGATCACTGGATCAACTATGCGCTAGATGTCGATCCTAGTTACCTGCATCTGCATCATAATAAGATGCAGGCCAACTGGCATCAGTACATTGAATGTACGAGTATGCGATTTGGAATGCTAAACACAACATAGGCTTGAAAGGAATCTGAAAAACTTACCTGGCTCAACTCAACTCAACATAACTGAACTCAATTCAATATAAAGCAGTTTAAAACAAGTGCAATATAAAGAAAAGTTGTTTAAAACATGATGTCAACTCTGTTTGTATGCAAAGATACACTATAACTCTGAAAATGTATGTAAAAATACAATAACTGTGTATATAATAAAACAATTACTTCTGTGGGAGTTTCTCTAACCGACAACCATCACGTAAGAGCTATTGTGATGATACAACATATTGCCTCACACTATCAATGCCGTCCTATACCTTGCCAGGGGTATAGAACCTGAACTACTAAGTGGATCAACTAGTCTATGCTAAAAGGCAATAAAGGAATCATCTAAAAAGTATGACCCTTTTCTACCCATGGTGGCTACATGGTTTATGGGGGCTGTGAGTTGTCTGAACTCTCCCCCATATTGGTGCTCAATACTGCTCCCAAAAAAAAAAATTAGCTCTTATGTTTAAAAAACATACTTCTTCTGTGATTTGAGATTAGTGCTCAAAACTTAGCTCAAAGGCTATCTTGGAAATCAAAGTTTCCCCTCTTGCTTCATTTAGAAAGCAATTACTCTTTTCTAAAAACTAGCCCGAAGGCTCTATGGAATTTGAGGTTTTCTTTCTTGTTTAAATGTGAAAACATTTTAAACTCTTTGGGAATACATAGTCCCCATATACTTTTGAAGAAATGAACTTCAAGCTTTAATCTTTACTCAACTTGAACTTTAAGTCTTAAAACAAAGTTAAAACATTTGGAAAAGACTTTTGGAAGACTCTAAGAACTTCTCTTGACTTTGATCTTAACTGCTCTTGACTTGACTCTTAACTGGTCCTTGAATTGAATTATGGATTCAAGGATTGTGATTGGAAATATCTCATGATGTTTAGGAATGATTTTAGGTGGCTAAATATGAGAAACGACCAAAACTCAATATTTGAGGGTGGGTCCACGACGCGGAGATATATTTAATTTTTGGTTTCAAAAACAACTTTTGAGGCAGAACGGTCCGTGACCACTCCGCGACGCAAAATGATTTTTCTCATTTCTAGGGAGTGGGTCCACGACGCGGAGGCATGTCCAGATTTCGACCGACGAAATTTCTTCTTTGTTTTCCAGCTCTAAACCCTCTAAACTCCATGGGTCTTTTCCCCAAACACTTAGAATCGATTAGATGTTCAAATTACATCATATTCTACTCAAAATCAAACCTAAAATCATGGATTCGGATCAAACAACCCCTCAACGATTTCAACAAATCAACAATTTAATAAAATTTCAACAATCCCATCAAGAACTCAATTTTTATGCTTTCAAGAACTTAAATTCGCTGAAATAAATCATGATTGGCACGTGGGTGAACTAACCCAATGCTATGTGATCTCACATACCTTGTAGGGATCACCGCCGACGAAATCCACAAGCTAATCTCGACGAATCTTGAACATTCTTCTCCTTTCTCCTCTTTTCTCCTTTCTCCAAGCCCTAGCGTGAAATTCACTTTTCTAAAACTGACTTTACCCAAATTAAACTCCTAAAACTGAATTAGAATAATTAGGTAAGGAAAAGACTAAAATACCCTTCCAAAATCTAGTTTTAGACTTTCCTTATTTAAACAGCCTAACTTCCAAAGGTCATAACTCACTCATACAAACTCAGAATAGTGCAAACTCGGCGGCGTTGGAAAGATTATTCCAAGAGATTTCCTACCATATCTAGAAGTACCTCTAAATCATCCTTAGCTAGAATTTATGATCTTATGAAGTTGGCCAACACTCAACTTTTTCCTAACTTGAACAAATTTCTAGATTTCCATTATTTCCAAAAATGACTATTTCCAGTTCTTAGCTTCTTCCTAGCTATTTCAAATTGCAAGATGTTACAATATCTACCCCTTGGGAACATTCGTCCTCGAATGAGATTATTCTTAATAGGCTAAGGTTGGTAACATTAAGTTCAAACACCCAACAAGCAAATGCAAACAAACAACATGCTCACTCATAATTTTAAGAGTACTAAGAAGAGAATTAGTACCTTGGTCTGCACTTTCTCCGGATTCAAAGAGATGTGGATATATCTTCTTCATATCCTTCTCAGCTTCCCAAGTAGCTTCCTCAAAAAATTGGTTCCTTCAAAGGACTTTGACTGATGCTACCTCTTTTTTCCTCAACTTGCGAACTTGGCGATCTAAAATCTAAACAGGAATATCCTCATAAGACAAGCTATCCTTTATCTCCATATTTTCAGTTTGTATGATCAATGAAGGATCGCCCATGCACTTCTTCAACATAGAGATGTGAAACACCGGATATACCGAATCATCTACTTCAAACTCTAACTCTCTTCTCCTAACAACAGTGTAGGATTTATGAAGACTCTGCACCATTTTCAACCTCTCTTCAATTACTTTGACCTTCTCCATAGCTTGATGAACTAGATCTGGTCCTATCAACCCTGCTTCACCAACCCAATAGGAGATCTGCATCTTCTCCCAAAAAGAGCTTCATATGGAGCCATCTGAATGCTAGAGTGGTAACTATTATTGTATGAAAATTCAATAAGGGGTAGGTGATCATCCCAATTACCTTTTAAATCAATCATACAGGCCCTCAACATATCCTCTAAGGTCTGAATAGTGCGCTCGGCTTGACCATCTGTCTGAGGATGAAAGGTAGTACTTAAGTTCACCTTTGAACCCAAGCCTTTCTAAAAAGATTTCCAGAACTGTGCAGTAAATTGTGCACCCTTATCTGAAATAATGGAGACTGAAACCCATGAAGCCTTACCACATCTTGAATATAAATCTTAGCATAATCTTATGTTGAGTGGGTAGTCTTTACCGGCAAAAAAAGTGGGCTGATGTTGTCATTCTATCAACAATCACCCAAATAGAATCATGATGCCTGCGAGACCTTGGTAAGACTGTAATGAAGTCCATATTAATTATATCCCACTTGCATTCCGGAAGTTCTATATTCTGAGCCAAACCACCGGGCCTTTGGTGCTCTACTTTAACTTGTTGGCAATTTGGGCACTTAGCAACATATTATTCCACTAATACACCTCTCTCAAATCACGATACATCTTTGTGGAACCCGGATGAATGGAATATCTGGATCTATGAGCCTCCTCCATGATCCTCTCTTGGAGTTCATCCACCATTGGTACACACAATCTACTTGATATCTCAGTACGCCATCTCCCCCTTGTTCAAAAGTTAATACTTTTTGATTGTGAACATTTGCCTTCAACTCAAGCAAAATTGGGTCTTGGTTTTGCTTTTCTTTCACTTCTGACACTAATGATGATTCAGCCCTATTCATCACCATTACTCCTCCTTCTGTGGAATCCATTAGTCGGACTACTAAGCATGCAAGTCTATGCACATCTTTCGCCAACTCTCACTTTTCTTCCTCAACATGGCTGGTACTACCCATAGACAACCTACTTAAGGCATCATCAACAACATTAGCCTTACCTGGGTGATAAAGAATACTCATGTCATAATCCTTGAGTAATTCCAACCACCTCATTTTTTCTGAGATTAAGCTCTTTCTGAGTGAACACATATTGAAGACTCTTGAGATCAGTGAATACATCCACATGAACACCATATAAATAATGACGCCATATCTTCAAAGCAAATACTACGGCAGCCAACTTTAAGTCATGGGTTGGGTAATTCTTCTCATGAACTTTCAACTGTCTGGAGGCATAAGCTATGACCTTGCCATTCTGCATTAACACGCAACCCAAACCAACTCTAGACGCATCATAATAGACAACAAAGCCTTGTGTACCTTCTGGTAAGGTCAAAACTGGGGCAGTAGTCAACCTCTTTTTCAATTCCTGAAAGCTTTTCTCACAAGCTTTCGACCATTGAAACTTCACTATTTTCTGAGTCAACTTGGTCAAAGGGGATGAAATAGATGAGAACCCCTTTACGAACCTTCTATAATAGCCCACCAAACCCAAGAAACTCCTAATATCAATTGGAGATGTGGTTCTAGGCCAATTCTACACTACCTCTATCTTTTGGGTATCAACTCTAATTTCATCACGGAAACTATGTGGCCCAAGAATTCCATAGACTCAAGCCAAAACTCACATTTTGAAAACTTAGCATATAACTTCTTATCTTTCAAAGTCTGAAGAACTATTCTGAGATGGCTAGCATGATCTTCCTCATTCCTCGAATAGATTAGTATGTCATCAATGAAGACGATAACAAACATATTTAAGTAAGGCTTGAATATTCTATTCATAAGGTCCATGAATGTTGCAGGCGCATTGGTCAAACCAAAGGACATGACCAGAAACTCATAATGGCCATAACGGGTTCTGAAAGCTATATTTGGAATATCACATTCCCTTACTCTTAGCTGATGGTTGCCAGATCTGAGGTCTATCTTAGAGAAACAGGTAGCACCTTGAAGTTGATCAAAAATATCATCAATTCTCGGAAGAGGATACTTGTTCTTGATGGTAACCTTGTTCAATTGGTGGTAATCTATACACATCCTAAGGGAACCATCTTTATTTCTCACAAATAAGACCGGAGCGCCCAAAGGTGAGTCACTTGGTCGAATAAACCCTTTCTCTAAAAGGACTTTCAACTGCTCTTTAAGATCTTTCAACTCTGCTAGAGCCATTCTATATGGCGGAATAGATATAAGATGAGTATCTGAGAGAATATCTATACCAAAGTCTATCTTTCTCTCAGGAGGGACTCGGGTAGATCATCTGGAAAGACTTCTGGAAACTCTTTTACTATAGGAACTGACTGAATAGGAGGTACCTCAACACTAGAGTCATTAACTTGGACTAAGTGATAGACACACCCCTTGGAAACTAACTTTCTCGCCTTAAGGTACGAAATAAAACGACCCTTAGGCTCTGTTGAACTGCTCTTCAACTCTATAACTGGTTCACTGGAAACTGGAACTTTACAACTCGAGTTCTACAATCAACTGAGGCATAACAGACATGAAGTCAGTCCATACCTAGAATGACATCAAAATCTACCATGGTACTCTTGTGATTGATGGAAACGGAACAATCATGATAAACTTTTTATGCTAGAATAGAATCACCAACAGGTGTAAAAATACTGAATGGTTCACTAAGTTGTTCAGGAATAACATCAAAATTCATAGCAACATAAGGAGTAACAAAAGGTAAACTCGCTCGTGGGTCTAGCAAAGCATAAACAGTAAAGTCAAAGACTTAGATCATACCAGTGACAAAATCTGGTGAATCCTCTTGCTCTTGGCTACTATTTATAGCATACAAGTGGTATGTTCCTCCGCCAGTACCTGAAGTAGCTCCTCTAGGTGCAGCTCTGTCTGGTGAAGCAACTGAAGAAGACTGGGCTTTATTACCCTCTTTACCATTACTCTACCTGTTCTCAGGACACTCCCTCATAAAATGACCGTTCTGACCACATTTGAAACAACCAGTGGAGCCATCACGACACATCCATGAGTGGTTCCTACCACAATTAGTACATGCAGGAGGCTTGCTACCCCTTTGTGCAATACTGCCTTGAGAATAGGCAGGTTTAGCTCTGAAACTCTGGGAATTCTGACTATTGTACTCATCTTTGTTCCTTGGTGCAGGTGCACTAGCAGATGATGAAGCAGGTCCTTTCTTCTTATGTTGGAAAGAAGACCGATTCGCATTACTCTTCTTCTGCTCGAATTCATTCTCTAATGTCGTAACCCTTTTATTCTCAAACTCTTCTCTATCCTCATCTTGTTATCCTCAACTTATTGCACATGGATCATCAGCCTTGCTATGCCCATGTCACCTATTAGCATGGATGCCTTACTTTCCTTACTTGACAGACGAGTCCACCCAACAAAGAAAAAACTCATCCTGCTCTTCATGTCGTCAACCATCTATTTTCTTCTCTTAGCTCATGAGGAAAGAAACGCCTCATGAAAGCACCCTCAAAACTGTCCATCTCACAATCGGTTACGCGCAAGCACGAGTTAGAAAGAAACATTTTAGAGATAAAACTCTAACGCACGAAATGAGTATGAAAGAAGTGAGGAATTTCCTAAAATGTTGCAGCCTTCTAATTATAATGTGTTGCACTTCACACCGATAAATAGGACTCTACATACATGGCTTTATAGACTCCCTAGAACTCTTGAACTCTGTGCTTTGATACCAAGTTTGTCACACCCCGAGCCTATACCCTGGACGGGACTGGCACTCGAGAACCATTGCTGGCCCCAAGCGAACCCTTGGTCTGGCCTACATACTAAGCAGAAGACTATATGCAATAAGAAAGGAATTCAAATGGTAAACAACTTAACTGTCTCAAACTAAACTCATAATGTTTTGAAAATAAACATTTAATTTAGCCAAAATGGCAAATCAAATCTGAACATAAGTCAATAACAAAATGATGACGAATGAACTAACATCTGACTGACTCTCTATGAAGCCTCTAAAACAACTGAGATGGATGTCGGGACAGGCCCACGACATCCTAATGAACTATCTAATACTGAAGGTAAACAAAAGGGATCCTCCGGAATGCAAAGAGGCTCACCAACAGACTCTGAACTGCTCACTGGATCAATGATGTGTTGGATGCCAATCTTAGTTACCTGTGTCTGCATCATAATAAGATGTGGGCCAACTAGCATCAGTACATTAAATGTACGAGTATGCGAGTTGGAATGCTAAACAAAACATAGGCTTGAAAGGAATCTGAAGAACTTACCTGGCTCAACTCAGCTCAACATAACTGAACTCAATTCAATATAAAGTAGTTTAAAACAAGTGCAATATAAAGAAAAGTTGTTTAAATCATGATGTCAACTATGTGTGTTGATGTGCCGTGGAATCGTGGCACATTTGACGCTTAAAAACTATGAACTAATACTGGAATTAAGTGAAATTTTGTACTATTTGATAGGTTTGTTGAATGTGCAGACAAAAGTCTGGTTAGCATAGAAAATGGAAAAGAAACTGCAAAATAATGATGATTCAAGTAACATTTACGGTCAACTCCAAGGACCGCGAACTTCATCACGGTTCGTGGTTGAGTTCGTGACAGTGAAGCAGTGCAGGCCTTGAGAAGATGAAGAGGAATAATAACCAAGTGAAAATCACAGAAGGTTTCACGGGTCGTAGCTCTTACCACGGACCGTGGTACCTACCGTGGAGTTGAACCAGTGTGAAAGCAAGGAAGAGTTGGAAGAATATTGGGATCCCAAGTGAAGACCACGGACACCATCACGGTCCGTGGTTCTCGCTACGAACCGTGGTGCAATTCGTAGTCCTTGTTTCAATGGGTATCATTAAAGACCCAAACTTTGAGAAGACCACGGAAAGCTTCACGCCGTGAAGCCTTTGATGGGTCGTGGGAGTATCCGTGAAAATGCTCGACTATTCAGTCCTAGTTCGATTAGGACTCACTTTTAACATTCTATTTTTGAACTACTTTAGGTCATTTTCTGGAGGAAAGAAAGGGGAGGACGTTTCACGACAAAGAACACAGTATTATTCTAAATTTTAGATTTTGGATCGAGAATAATTTTACGACTTTGACGTTTGGATTTCGATTATCATATTATCAAGTGATTGTTGATTTACCAATTATTTTCATAAGTATTTCTTAATATTTTTTCATTATCCAGTACTGATTCTTTACGTGTAAATATGAGTGGTTAAATACTAAAACTGGGTGTGTGAGATCTATGATGACATTTTAGTTGCGATTCCGTAAAACTAGTAAAAGGCAATCTTTGTTTACAATCTATAGTTTACAGCTTTCATTATCATTTTAGTCTATTGAGTGCACGCTTTAGACAAGCCTGTATCTGGTGCTTGTTCGAGAGAAAAGCATCAGTTAGGAAAAAGTTGAACTAAGTAAATGAATTGGAGTTAAAGCTGGAGTTCGAGAGAACAGATCTTTAACACCATGTCAAATCAAGCGAAGTCAAATATCGATAACACTTTAAGTTAGAGAGAATTAGAGTGAATATTGTCTGATTAGGCTAAGAAGTGTTAGATAAATTCAACTTGCAAAGGTTCTGTAAATATTGATTGACATGACACTCAATTTACGGGAGAGCATTATAAGCGACGTCATAGTGACCACAAAACCTGGTTTCTTTAAATTAATTGAATCAACTTACAACAAGATAGTATGTGAACTGTTTATCTAAGTTTTGACAGCAAATGTTGGTAGTACAATACATTTAAATAAAACCCAATTTATTTTCCGTATTATTTGTTTAGGAAATGGTAACGACAATTGAGTAAATGCGACAGTGAAACTTTATTTGTAAAGAAATTCTCTGTGGGATCGACCTCAACTATAAATGAGTTCTATAAATTGACAACGACCGGTTGCACTTCTTATTTGAAGTGTAAGTTTGGACGTATCAAATTTTGGTGCCGCTGTCGGGGAATTTCAATTTACAAGTGTTTTACTAGCTTTTATTCGATTTATAGTTATATTTCCTAATTTTACGTTTTGTTCGGTGTTTGTGTCTCTTTCAGGTGAGTGCTACTGTGTATGCCAAGTACCAGGAGTAAAGGAGTTCCATTGATCCCTTACAATTCAAAACTCGAAAAGACTCTTCGAAAAATGGTGAATGCACAAGAATTGGAGGCACAAAGACAAAGGTTGGGACTAGAAGTTGAAGCCGCTGCAAGAGGTGTTCAGTAGAATGGCGGTAACAACCTACCTAGGGTGGTAGATAAGAATAGAGGAGTGGATGGATTGATCCCTCTCCAACGTCAACCAATAGCTCCAAGGGGTAGAGCTCAGCATCCAGCGCACATGATGTATGTTGAAGATGATTCATATTTGGATGGAGCTGGAGCCACTGGTGCGATAGTGTTACCTGCACTACCTCCAGGTGTTAAGTTCACAATCACCAGCACTATGATTCAATTGTTGAACCTTAAAGGTGTGTTTAGGGGTGCAGCTGGTGATGATGCGAATCAGTACTTGATGAACTTTGTGGCTATTTGTAATTCATAAGAAATTCCTGGGGTCAACCAAACAGCAATGAGATTGAGGCTGTTTCCATTGTCTCTTACTGGAGAGGTGACTAATTGGTTGAATGAGATGTTAGATGACTCCATCAGAACTTGGAATGACTCGAAGAAAGCTTTCCTAGAATAATTATTCCCAGAATCAAAAGAGCTATAGATTAAGGACGAGATTAGTACGCACAAGCAACTACCAGGAGAAACAATGCATGATACTTGGTGGAGGTTTAGTCAAAAGCTGAAGAAATTCCCCAATCATGATCTTACTGAAAGGCATCTTAAACAGGCCTTTTATAGGTCTCTCAATTATGTTACTAAACATGTTGTTGATGCAGTTTGTGGAGGCTCATTTATGAGGAAGTCATTTGCAGAGAGCAAGCAGCTATTGGATGAGGTCTCAAAGAACAACAGAGCATGGTACAGTAGAGATGCAAAGGTAGGAGAGCTTGGGTATACATTTGAGCTTTTAGCTGAACAAATGAAGAGAGAAGAAGAAAGGGACCAAGACATGGCACATATGAGGACTCAAATAGACCTGGTCACAAAGCACATTGTTGCCAAGTCTGAAAAGGTGAATGATATGGGACAGCAGAACAGGTATGAAGATCAGGATCTTGACATTGAGGAGAAAGCTAACTATTTGGGGAACCAAGGAGGTTTTCGGAATTATAACTCTGGAAATCAGGGTTACAATTCTGGAAATGCAGGTCGGAGCTATGCTAGGGATGGTCAGTATGAAAGGCCAGCAAATAGAGATCAAAGAAACTGGCAAAATAGAGATGGGTACAGGAATGATCGCAGTGGTGTATATGTACCTCCAGGTAATAGAGACCGGGCGAGTGGTAGTTCTAGTGGGTCTAAGCTTGAGGACATGATGGCTAAGGTACTTCAGAAGGTTGAGTCAACCGATGCAGGGGTGAAAGAAATGAGAGGTGACTTCTCAAGCATGAGTCAGTTGGTGGACTCTCACACCACCTCCATTAAATAAATAGAGGAGCAGTTGGGGCAACTCTCAGCCTCAATGAATCAGAGAAAGAATGGATCACTACCAAGTGATACCCTTCAAAATCCCAAGAAGGACGGACACTGCATGGCCATCGCCACCAGGAGTGGTAAAGTTCTTTCTGACCCTATTTCTACAGGTACCACGTATGAACATGTCTTGGAGTAAGCTAGCCGAAATGAGGATGATACTATACAGGTAGATGACTTGGACGATGCTCAGCCTAAAGCACAACCTGCGAAAGGAAAAGAGAAAGAGGTCGAGGAAAACCTGCCTTTACAGCAGATCCCAGACCACCTCCTCCTTTCCCTCAAAGGCTCAAAAAGAAAGCTGAAGATGGAAAGTTTACAAAGTTTATCACCATGCTGAAACAACTTTCAGTAAACATACCACTGGTGGAAGCCTTGGATCAGATGCTAGGATATGCCAGGTTCATGAAAGACCTAGTTACCAAGAAAAGAGCTGTAAGTTTTGATTTTTCTAACAATGTGCATCATTGCAGCGCCATTGCTACCATATCTCTGATGCAGAAGAACGAAGACCCAGGTGCATTTATGATCCCGTGCACCATTGGTCAATTAGCTTTGCAAAAGCTTTATGTGACCTAGGAGCTAGCATCAACTTGATGCCATTAGCCATTTACAAGAAGTTGGGATTGGGAGTACCAAAACCTACATCAATGAGGTTGATGATGGCTAATAGATCAGTTAAGCGACCTGTGAGAGTCCTATGTGATGTACTTGTGAAGGTGGACACCTTCATTTTTCCGGCTGACTTCGTGATCTTGGATTGCGAGGTGGACTTTGAGGTTCCCATTATTTTGGGAAGACCATTTTTGGCAACAGGGAGAGACTTGGTAGATGTTGAGAGAGGTGAGTTGAAGTTCAGACTTAACAAGGATGAGGTAAAGTTCAATATTTGAAGGTCAATGCAGCATCTCAATGAGATGAATATAGTATCTGCAATCAAGGTGGTTACTGATGAAGACATGAAGGTCCCATGAAGAGAGAATGGCTATTGAAACATTAGCAGCAGTACTGATGAACTTTGATGATGATTTCCGATCTGACTATGTAGAGACCGTAAATGCCTTACAGGGTATGGGAACACATTCGTATGCTCCAAAGAAATTGGACTTGGACTTGAAAAATAGGCCAAGACCCCCAGCGAAAACATCCATTAAGGAGCCACCGGTGTTAGAGCTGAAACAGTTACCCACTCACCTCAGGTATGTATTTTTGGGTACTAATAGCACTTTACCTATGATATTGGTTGCAGATTTGAATGAAGAGCAGGTACAAGAGGTGATCAAGGTGCTGAAAAGATACAAAAGAGCCATTGGCAGGACCATTGCTGATATAATTGGGATACCTCCAAGTATTTGCACGCATAAGATTCAGCTTGAGGAAGACTGCAACCCGAGCATTGAACACCAACGGAGGTTGAACCCACCTATGCAAGAGGTGGTTAATAAAGAAATAATCAAATGGTTAGATGTTGGGGTGGTCTACCCTATCTCTGACAGCCACTGGGTCAGTCCAGTGCAATTTGTGCCCAAAAAGGGAAGAATGAGTGTAGTGGAAAATGCCAAGAATGAATTAGTCCCGCAAAGACCAGTCATTGGATGGCAAGTGTGTATGGACTACAGGAAGCTGAACAAGTGGACTTTGAGGGATCATTTCCACAGGCCTTTCATGGACCAGATGTTTGACAGGTTGGTAGGTAAAGGATGATACTATTTCTTAAATGGATACTTTGGCTACAACCAGATATCAATTGCACCTGAAGATCAGGAAAATACCACCTTCACATGTCCTTATGGCACCTTTGCATTTAAACGCATGCCATTTGGACTATGTAATGCACCAGCCACATTCCAAAGGTGTATAATGCCCATCTTTTCATACGTGGTTGAGGACACTCTAGAGGTGTTTATGGATGACTTCTCTGTAGTAGGTGATACTTTTGATGACTGTTTGTTGAATCTTAGCAGGGCTTTATAAAGATGTGAGAAAGCCAACTTAGTGCTAAATTGGGCGAAGTGCCACTTCATGGTAAAAGAAGGCATAGTCCTTGGACACAAGGTGTCACAGAAAGGAATTGAGGTCGACAAGGCCAATATTGAGGTGATTGAAAAATTACCTCCGCCAATCTGTGTAAAGGGTGTTCGAAGCTTCCTAGGACATGCCGGATTCTATAGGCGTTTCATCAAGGACTTCTCCAAAATTGCACAACCCATGTGCAAGCTTTTAGAGAAGGAGGTGAAATTTGTCTTTGATGAAGAATGCCTTAAAGCTTTTGAGTGCCTAAAAGAGAAGCTAATTTCAGCACCAGTGATAGCATGCCTTAAAGATTTTGAGTGCCTAAAAGAGAAGCTGATTTCAGCACCAGTGATTATTGGCCCAGACTAGGCGGAGCCGTTTGAGGTGATGTGTGATGCTAGTGGAATTGCGTTAGGAGTTGTGTTGGGACATAAATGCAACAAGATGTTACATCCGATTTACTATGCTAGTAAGTCGCTAAATGGGGCACAGCGAAACTACACAGTCACTGAGCAGGAACTACTGGTTGTAGTATATGCTTTTGAAAAGTTCAGAGCGTATCTGTTGGGCACTAAGGTAATAGTTCATACAGACCATGTTGCTTTGAGATATCTCATGGCAAAGAAAGATGCTAAACCAAGGTTGATCTGATGGGTGTTGTTTCTCCAAGAGTTCGATTTTGAAGTGAAAGACAGGAGAGGTTATGAGAACCAGGTAGCTGATCACCTTTCTAGGTTGGATGCTGCAAAGAAAGAAGAAATTGAGCTTGAGATAGATGATACATTTCCGGATGAGCATGTATTAGCTGCTACTCTTGATCTTATTCCTTGGTTTGCTGACTATGCTAATTTTCTGGTTAGTGATTTGATGCCTGAGGGGCTGACATACCAACAAAAGAAAAAGTTCTTGCATGATGTTGGCAAGTACTTTTGGGATGAGCCTTATCTGTATAGAGTGTGTGCTGACAACATAATTAGGCGATGTGTTCCGGAAGCCAAAATGTTGCACATTTTGGAGGCCTGTCACTCATCTCCAGTTGGTGGTCATCATGGTAGTGCTCGAACAGCCCACAAGATACTTCAGTGTGGGTACTATTGGCCCACAATTCATCAAGATGCAACGGACATAGTGAGGAGTTGTGATGTGTGTCAGCGACAAGGAACCATCTCTCGGCGCCATGAGTTACCCATGACACATATTCTGGAGGTGGAATTGTTTGATGTGTGGGGTATTGACTTCATGGGCCCTTTTGTGAGTTCATATGGGAGGAAATATATACTGGTGGTAGTGGACTATGTGTCCAAATGGTTTGAAGTTGTTGCGTTACCTGAGAATGATGGAAAGAGTGTTGCTGAATTCCTGAAAAAGAACATTTTCTCAAGGTTTGGAACACCTAGAGCCATTATCAGTGACGGTGGGTCTCACTTCTGCAATAAGGTTTTTAGTACACTTCTGATCAAGTATGGGGTAAAACAGCACAAAGTGGCAACACCTTATCACCCACAGACCAGTGGTCAAATGGAGATATCCAACAGGGAAATCAAAGCAATCTTGGCAAAAACAGTGAATGCCAACAGGACAGATTGGTCAAGGAAGCTGGATGATGCTCTATGGGCATATCGGACAGCTTTCAAGACACCTATTGGTATGTCTCCATACCAACTGGTGTTTGGAAAGGCATGCCATCTGCCCATTGAGCTTGAGCATAAGCACTCTGGGAGTTGAAGAAGCTGAACCTAAATTGGAACGAAACCGCAAACTTGAGGCTGGATCAGATCAACGAGATGGATGAGTTCCGTCTGAGGGCCTATGAGAGGTCTGCACTGTATAAGGAGAGAATGAAGCCCTATCATGACAAGCATATTCAGAAAATAAGCTTCACTCCTGGTGATTTGTTATTACTCTTCAACTCCAAACTACGTCTGTTTCTAAGAAAACTGAGGTCTAAATGGTCTGGACCTTTTAAAGTCACACAAGTATTTCAATCTGGTGCTATTGAGCTAGAGAATGATAAAGGCGAGAGGTTCAAAGCTAATGGCCAGAGAATCAAGGCATATCTGGGTGTCCCTGATGATGTAAAGATTGTTGAGGAATGCAAACTTGATGAAGTCTGAGTAATCAAAGAAAACCTGCGTCGCGCCGCGACGTTAAATTGTGCGCTGCTTGGGAGGCAACCCAAGATATAATTGTAGTAGGTACTTTCCGTTTTCCTATTTATCTTTTTTTTGTTTTAAGAGTCACTGTGTGTTGATGTGTGCAGGAGAGAATGGATTATAAAGTGCAGGAACTGGGTGCACTATCCTTCACGGGCAGTCTTACGGATCGTGGTACCCTTCATGGTCACCCTCACGATCCGTCGATTTTTAGCATCAACCTAAGGAAGCTACTGGAAGTTGCAAGAAAAAGGTTTACGAAAGGTTTCACGGTCCATCATGTTTTGTACGGACTGTCTAGCCTCTTGTGAATCACAGGTAAGTATGTTGCTCCCCAAGTCAGTTTAATGGAACACTACACAGACCGTGGTGACCTTCACGGGCACTCCCACGATCCGTCGTCCACCACCCAGTCCTACAAACACCCGACCCGACCCGCGATGGTATAAAATTTAAAAGAATGGCTTCTAAAATTCCTAAAGCACAAAAGGTCGGGGGGTTTTCCGCTTCTTATTTTCCATAAATCACCCCCATCATCCATAATTCCTAAAATCATCAACGATTCCAAGCCCTAATCCTAAGTTGCAAAGAACCTCGAATAGCACTCACTGATTCATCCTTCTGCGCGAAATTTAGTCTGAACTCCAAGTAAGTTCTTTCATCACTTGTTTTAAGGTTGATCTTGTATGACAATGAGTTGCATTGCTTCGATTTCATCGATTCTAGTATAAGTTTGTGACGAGTTACTTGTGATTTGTGATGAATTACCAGTAGGTCAGTCAATTTGAGAAGTTTTCGTTGTTCTTATGTGTTAGTCTATGGCAGAGGGTCGAATATGTTAGTAGGTAGTGGATGTTAGGTGAAGTAATTTAGTTGAGTAAGAAGTAGAGTAAAGTTTATGTTATTGGAAGAGTTTGAATTTGTGTAAAAATGGTAGTTAAGGGCTAAAATTCGAGGTTGGGAAGAAGGTGACTGGCATATTACCCCAGTGTAAGCCTACGACAGGTTGTACGGACCGTGGAAGACATCACGGGTAATGCAAGTTGTCGTAAATCACACTTGGACTCAAGCCAGTCGTCAGTTAAAGTTCACTGGCAATATCACGGACCGTGGTGAATTCCACGGACCGTAAAACAGTCCGTGAACATCCCTTTGGTAAAAAGTCCTACACTCCATCTTGCAAACTGATTCTTTCCCAAACCCACGATTGCTTTCACGATCCGTGGTACATACCACAGCCCGTACAAGTTCTCGTACAGTCTACTTTAGTGTACAATTTTTAAAAGTTTCTGTATTCAGCTTTTGTTCATTGTGGTTTCCGTGGCCCTTCTCGATGATAGATTGGGTGACAGCATTCTTAAGGCAAGGCGTCACAATGATATTACACAGGGGAAGTCTGAGTACCCGATAGTGCGTGATTTGACTGTGTTGATTACTAATGAGCTCTGTATTTCTCAGGTACAATGGGTCCCATAAGGAAGAATGCTAACAAACCTACCCCCGTCACCGCTTCGCAGTCAGAGGGTCATGACGACTCCAAAGAAAGTGGGTATGAGGTACAAATAAATGTCACACCTGAAGATCACTCACTGGGCTACTAGATCACTGGCTAGAAGAGCCATTCTTCAGGACTCTCTTCATCAAGCTGAAGAGGGAGGTAGTAGTTCTGATAATGGGGAAAATTTGGAAAGTAAATCTGATGTTGAGGTTGGCAGCCAATCTGCGGATGACTCAGGGAGCAGTGCTGCATCTGAAAGCGATTCTCAGGGTAACACAAGTACTTCTCCACCTGTGGCTACCGCAGAAGCTGAAACTGGAGCACGAGAGGAAGCAGTTCATAGAGAGGATGAGGAGGAAATTAGTGATGATGATACCATGGTGATGTACATGAACGCTCAAGAACCTAACCCTGCATTGAGACCATGGTTGATTTCTTGTTATCGCTCCATGTGGACTGTCAACAGGTCTAAAGAGTTTTTCGACAATGGTATTATGAACAAAACTGGGGGCTTCAAGAATCGCGCAATTATGCTTGAGACTAGGGTGGTGGTAGCTGATATCAAAGCATTTTTAGACATCTATCGGATATTTCAGCTCCATCAGTTTGATTGGATGGACACTGCACCTGGCAAATACTCTAGCCACCTGACCAGAGAATTTTATTCCTCTTATGCAGCTACATTAATGAACTTTGTTGCGGATACAGAGACCACGAAGCGTGGACAGAAAGACATGGCTATTATATGGGATCCACTCAACTCAATCATAGTTAGGGGAAAATCAATAGATATTTCTAAGGCGTCGATTAACAGAATGTTGTACGGCTCGGAACACTCTGCACATGTTTCAGTTGGCCTTTTCGAGGGCAAACATCATGAGGTCACCAGTGATGCTACAATGGAAGATCAGACTTCTCGAGAAAGGGTTTTACGCTGGATTGCGAAGCAAATTGCCATAGATGGGGAAAATGCAGTTTGGGTCACCACAACTCCTACACTCATCACTAAAGCTTCGCTGTCTTTTCCAGCCAAAGTTTGGTGGGCTGTTGTTCGAGCGCAATTGCGACCGACAGCTAATGAAAACACTTTGTCCCCTTCTCTAGCCTCGTTGGTCGCATTTCTTATGGTAGGTTACCCGATCAATGCGGGACGAATAATAGCAATCGAGATGAGAGACATGGCGCTAAATGAGAGAGCTGTACTTTCTTTTCCCTGTCTGATAGGGAAATTATGTCGAGGAGCGAACATTCCTCCAAACAGCCTAGTTGACGGATGGGGTGAAGCATTCAGACTAACCCAAATTTCCAAAATCAAGGATGTCGCGAACCATCTCTTTGGCGCGAAATCTACCGTTGTGGGTACTTTAGTTGTCATTTCACATGTCCCACTTGACATCCCCCATGCAGATAGAGATCAAGTACAGGGAGAGTCATCACAGCCGTCCACAGAGGCACCACCGCCTCCAGCATCAACCTCTCAGACTCCAGGTACCTTTGTCACTATCCCTATGTTTTATCTTGAGAAATTGGTTGCAGATCAGCGCCAAACTAGGACATTGGTAGACTAGATTGTGCTCCGGATAACCTAGTTGATAGAGACAAAAGTATTAGCGGCGAAAAAGGAGATCAAAGATGAGATGAGGACGGAGCTATCAGTCTTAAAGGACAAAATGGATGGTTTGGAGAACCTTGTTCAAAATCGCTTCTAGGCTGCCGGTTCGGCAGATACTGAAGAATTCAGAACCCAGTTGGCCGAGATGCGCACTCAAATTGCTAAGCTGGCTTAAAAGCCAGTACAGATGCCCACCCCGGTCATGCCAGAGTCGTTGATGTAAATGTTAAGTCAGGCACCCTCCACTCAATTACTCGATGATCTTTAGGGAGCACCCCCTACGAGTAAATCCGGCAATAAAAAACACAAAGCTGGAGATCTTGATGAGGAGACCCCTACTGACCCAGCTAGAGAGGCAAGAAGGCAAGAAAAGAGAGCTCGTAGAGCATCAAAGAGGGAAGCTCAGGAAAAGGAAGCCCTTGAACAACAACAGCGAGATCCAACCGAAGCTCGAGCTTCTGGTAGTGGCGCACCTGCTCCGACAAATGAGGACCATACTGATCATGTCCTGAGTTCTGAGAGTGCACCCATTGATAAGGGTGCCAATGCTGATCCGACGATCGGCACCTAGAGCGCCATAGGTATGACCCCTCCTCATAGCCTGTATATTTGATTGTTATGTATAGACTTTGAGGACAAAGTCCTTTCTATTTGGGGAGAGGGTGGTCAGCAACCTGCCATGGCTGTTAGAAAAATGGAGGTTGTTTCGGTGTATTATTGTTTTGATTGTTTTATGTGTTGAGTTGTGCAGTAGCTAATCTGTGAAAATTGAGAACCTGCATCTGAGTTTAACTGTTAGGATTTTTAAATGACATCTCAGATATTGATATGTTGAACATGGCTAATCTGATAAATCAATTGGTGAACCAAGAAACTAACAAAATGCAATCATGTGTAGTGTGTGTAAGTTTTGATTAAAGTCTAACACTAGGAGCAGAAACTAGAACTTGCCTAAGTAGTATTGCTTGAATCTGAGAATACCCGGATAGGAAAGGATCAGTAGGCCATTTTTGTTAAACCAGTAAAAAAAGCCAAAAATAAAAGAACCAAATGAAAAGCTTATCACTTGAACCCAATTTAAGCCTTAAGTCAGTCTTTGTTCTTACCCAACATATAACATATCCTTGGTTCTCCGAAGGTACGATAGCACAACTCAGGCCAAAAGCCTAAGTTAAGGGTGATTGCAACCCGAACAGAAAGAAGAAGGGAAAAAGAAGGTTCGACCAGTGAGTTAAGTGCATATCAAGATTGAAAAAAAAAAGAATGAATAATAATAGCTATTGAATCGGGCTGAAACAAGAAAAGAATATGTGAAAACGACATTTTAGAAAACTGAGGGATTAGTCACTCATAAAACCAAATCTCCATTCCCTAACCCCGAGCCTATGTTACAAGCTGACAAAGTCCTACAGTGATCCTAGTCCGGTTGTTTGAAAGATAAAGCGTAGAAAGCAAGGGCAAGCCTATGGTAGTTTGTTGTTAGTGTTAGAAATTCATTGAGAGTGTGAGCGTAGTACTCAGTCCCTACCATTATGAGCGAGGGACTTCTTTGGTGAGATGACACAGTGGTTGCATTTGGAAGTAGATTGTGTGAGCTGATGATTCGCAGATATAAGCATGATTGACCGAAAGTAATGAGATGTCATGTATTGATCCTTACATGTTAGATTCAGAGGTTTGGGGTACAAATTGTGCTTGAAATAGTTGATGCGTAGGGTCATAAGTCTGTAAATGATGTGAGTACTGATTGTAGTTGTTTTGCTCATCACTTGAGGACAAGTAATGGTTCTAAGTTGAGGGTGTTGATGTGCCGTGGAATCGTGGCACATTTGACGCTTAAGAACTATGAACTAACACTGGAATTAAGTGAAATTTTGTACTATTTGATAGGTTTGTTGAATGTGCAGGCAAAAGTCTGGTTAGTATAGAAAATGGAAAAGAAGCTGCAAAATGATGATGATTCAAGTAACGTTTACGGTCAACTCCAAGGACCGTGAACTCCATCACGGTCTGTGGTTGAGTTCGTGACAGTGAAGCAGTGCAGGCCTTGAGAAGATGAAGAGGAATAATAACCAAGTGAAAATCACGGAAGGTTCCACGGGCCGTAGCTCTTATCACGGACCGTGGTACCTACCGTGGAGTTGAACCAGTGTGAAAGCAAGGAAGAGTTGGAAGAATATTGGGATCCCAAGTGAAGACCACGGACACCATCACGGGTCGTGGTTCTCGCTACGAACCGTGGTGCAATTCGTAGTCCTTGTTTCAGTGGGTATCATTGAAGACCTAAACTTTGAGAAGACCACGGAAGGCTTCACGGACCGTGAAGCCTTGACGGATCGTGGGAGTATCTGTGAAAATGCTCGACTATTCAGTCCTAGTTCGATTAGGACTCACTTTTAACATTCTATTTTTGAACTACGTTAGGTCATTTTTTGGAGGAAAAAAAGGGGAGGACGTTTCACGACAAAGAACACAGTATTATTCTAAATTTTATATTTTTGATCGAGAATAATTTTACGAGTTTGACGTTTGGATTTCGTTTATCAGATTATTAAGTGATTGTTGATTTACCAATTATTTTTGTAAGTATTTCTTAACATGTTTTCATTATCCAGTACTGATTCTTTACGTGTAAATATGAGTGGTTAAATACTAAAACTGGGTGTGTGAGATCTATGACGACATTTTAGTTGCGATTCCGTAAAATGAGTAAAAGGCAATCTTTGTTTACAATCTATAGTTTACAGCTTTCATTATCATTTTAGTCTATTGAGTGCACGCTTTAGACAAGCATGTATCTGGTGTTTGTTCGAGAGAAAAGCATCAGTTAGGAAAAAGCTGAACTAAGTAAATGAATTGGAGTTAAAGCTGGAGTTCAAGAGAAGAGATCTTTAACACCATGTCAAATCAAGCGAAGTCAAATATCGATAACACTTTAAGTTCGAGAGAATTAGAGTGAATATTGTCTGATTAGATTGAGAAGCGTTAGATAAATTCAACTTGCAAAGGTTCTGTAAACATTGATTGACCTAACACTCAATTTACGGGAGAGCATTATAATCGACGTCATAGTGACCACAAAACCTGGTTGCTTTAAACTAACTGAATCAATTTACAACAAGATAGTCTGTGAACTGTTTATCTAAGTTTTGACAGCAAATGTTGGTAGTACAATACATTTAAATAAAACCCAATTTATTTTCCGTATCATTTGTTTAGGAAATGGTAACGACAATTGAGTAAATGCGACAGTGAAACTTTATCTATAAAGAAATTCTATGTGGGATCGACCTCAACTATAGTTGGGTTCTATAAATTGACAACGACCGGTTGCACTTATTATTTGAAGCTTAAGTTTGGACGTATCATGTGTATGCAAAGATACACTATAACTCTGAAAATGTATGTAAAAATACAATAAACTGTGTCTATAAGAATACAATTACTTCTGTGGAATTTTCTCTAACCGACAACCATCACGTAAGAGCTATTGTGATGATACAGCATTTTACCTCACGTTGTCAGGGCCGTCCAATACCTTGTTGGGGGTATAAAACCTGAACTACTAAGTGGATCCACTAGTCTATGCTAAAAAGCACTAAAGGAATCATCTTAAAAGTATGACCCTTTTCTACCCATGGTGGCTACATGGTTTATGGAGGCTGTGAGTTGTCTGAACTCTCCCCCATATCGGTGCTCAATACTACTCCCAAAAATAATATAATATTAGCTCTTATATTTAAAAGCATACTTCTTCTGTGATTTGAGATTAGTTCTCAAAACTTAGCTCAAAGGCTATCTTGGAAATCAAAGTTTCCCCTCTTGCTTCATTTAGAAAGCGATTACACTTTTCTAAAAACTAGCCCGAAGGCTCTTTGGAAATTGAGGTTTCCTTTCTTGTTTAAATGTGAAAACATTTTAAACTCTTTGGGAAGACATAGTCCCCATATACTTTTGAAGAAATGAACTTCAAGCTTTAATGTTTACTCTTTACTCAACTTGAACTTTAAGTCTTAAAACAAGGTTAAAACATTTGGAAAAGACTTTTGGAAGACTCTAAGAACTTCTCTTGACTTTGATCATAACTACTCTTGACTTGACTCTTAACTGGTCCTTGAATTGAATTATGGATTCAAGGATTGTGATTGGAAAGATCTTATGCTGTTTAGGAATGATTTTAGATGGCTAAACATGAGAAAAGACCAAAAATCAATATTTGAGGGTGGATCCGCGATGCGGAGATATATTTAATTTTTGGTTTTGAAAACAACTTTTGAGGCAGAACAGTCCATGACCTCTCCATGATGCGAAACTATTTTTCTCAGTTCTAGGGAGTGGGTCCGCGACGTGGAGGCACGTCCAGATATCGACAGACGAAATTTCTTCTTCGTTTTTCAGCTCTAAACCCTTTAAACTCCATGGGTCTTTTCCCCAAATACTTAGAATCAATTAAATGTTCAAAGTACATCAGATTCTACTCAAAATCAATCCTAAAATCACGGATTCGGATTAAACAATCCCTCAACGATTTCAATAAATCAATAATTTAATAGAACTTCAACAAACCCATCAAGAACTTTATTTCTAAGCTTTCAAACAGTTAAATTCGCTGAAATAAATCATGATTGGTGCGTGGGTGAACTAACCCAACGCTATGTGATCTCACATACCTTGTAGGGATCACCCCCGACGAAATCCACAAGCTAATCTTGAACGAATCTTGAACGTTCTTTTCCTTTCTCCTCTTTTCTACTTTCTCCAAGCCCTATCGTGAAATTCACTTTTCTAAAACTGACTGAAAAATGAATTTATCCCAATTAAACTCCTAAAAACGAATTAGAATAATTAGGTAAGGAAAAGACTAAAATACCCTTCCAAAATCCGGTTTTAGACTTTCCTTATTTGAACAGCCCAACTTCCAAAGGTCATAACTCACTTATACGGATTCAGAATCGCGCAAACTCAGCGGCGTTGGAAAGATTATTCCAAGATATTTCCTACCATAAATGGAAGTACCTCTAACTCATCCTGAGCTAGAAGTTATGGCCGTTTGAAGTTGGTCAACACTCAACTTTTTCCTAACTTAAACAAATTTTCAGATTTCCATTATTTCCAAAAATGACCATTTTCAGTTCTTAGCTTCTTCCTAGCTATTTCAAATTGCGAGATGTTACAAAAATGAGCTAGTTGTTGACTTTATCAGTCGCTGGAGAAGCTTGAGCCTCAACCGCAAAGATCGCCTTAGTGAAACTTCTAGCATTGAAATGTGTATGCAAGGCATGAATTAGGGTCTTCACTACATCTTTCAAGGATTAAAGCCCAATACATTCGAAGAGTTGATAACTTGTGCACATGACATGAAATTAAGCATGACTTTAAGAGAAGATCAATGATCTCTTGTCTATGGACCTCATGAAGATAAAGATATAGAAGAACTTAAAAGTGGAGGCAAGTCTGCATCAAAATATGACTTTGAAGAGTCAATGTATATCTAGACGCTCGTTAATGCATGAGCTTAAACTGCAAGTTACAATGCTTGTTGTCGCATGAGCCTAAACTGCAAGTTACAATGCTCCTCATTGCATTAGACTAAAATGCAATTTATAATTCTCCTAGACGCACGAGTCTAAACTGTATATCACAAAGTTCTTCAAATTTGAGCTAAATCTTTAAGTTTGAAAGCTCTTCAAATTTGAGTTAAATCTCTAAGTTTAAAAGTTTACAAATTCGAGCTAAATCTCTAAATTACAAAGCTCTTCAAATTTGAGTTAAATTTTCAAGCTAAAATGCTCCTTCAAACACGAGCTTAAACTATATGTCACAAAGCTTTTCAAATTTGAGCTAAATCTTTAAATTACAAAGCTCTTCAAATTTGAGTTAAATTTTCAAGCTGAAATGCTCCTTGACAATAAAATATTACTCAAGAATGGAAAATTAATGCAACAATCGTATTTATTGATTTCAAAGTGCGAGTATTACAATCTCTATGATTCCTCTGATTCGTCTTTTCAGATATAAATTCAAGGTCTTTTGAGCTTGATCTTGAATTTTGAATTCGTTCTTGGACTTTAATCTTAGATTCAAGGGCTTTTGGAGCTTGTTCTTGAATTTTTGATGAATTTGAACTTGATCTTGATCTTGACTTTATACTTGAATTCAAGGGCTTCGAGCTTGAGCTTGAATCTTATAGTCTTGATCTTGATTTGTGGATTTGATGAACTTGATGTGGACTTGAACTTGATTATCTTGATCTTGGATTAAAGGGCATTGGAGCTCGTCTTGAATCTTTGATGAATTTGAACTTGATCTTGATCTTGACTTTATACTTGAATTCAAGGGCATCAAGCTTGATCTTGAATCTTGTAGTCTTGATCTTGATCGTTCTTGAACTTGAACGCTTGAATTCTTGAACTTGTACCTTGTAGAGAAATCTGTGGCTTTTGATCCACGAATTTTCTCTGGATTCTTGTTACAATTTCTAGTCCCTTTTCTGAATTATGAGGTCCCCTACTTATAATCTTAAAATAGAGGAGTTGTGATAGGAACATGATTCCTTCGGCAAATCAGATTTAAGTTACATGGCATATGGACTTTATGGAGTGGGCTTTAATTAAATTCATATTTATTATATTTAAATTATTAACTCAATTACATTAATCCGTAATATTTATTTAGACTAATATATTTATGAATTTAATATAATCCGAATCATTTTATAAATTTATATTTAATAAACTTAAAATAATTACATCAATATTTTTTCATTTTATTTCTATTATTTTGACCATATATATATTTGTGTTAGTCTACGTTTTCCCAACATGGATTTGATTACTTTCAACTTATATTTTTATTAAATAAAAACAGACAACAACTTTTGTTGAGATCTTATCAATAGTAGTAATAATAAGATAACAAGTTATTATTATTATAAATAATTAAACGAAGAAGGGCCTAAAATGCCCCTCAAGTATTTGAATTGGTACAAAAATATCCTCCATCCACCTATCGGCCCTAAAATACCCTCGATGTTAATCATTTGACTCATAGTTGCCCTTATTCCTAATAGCTCCCTTAAAGTAGAATTATTAAATATTTGTTTATTATATTGCTTAATGTGATTGGTCCAAATTTAAACCCTTCTCAAACAAATAATAAACATGATATTTTTCAAAAAATTATTTTTCTATAAAATCACTTATGATTCATATTTTAACCCGATACATTTGAAAATAATATTGAAAAATTAATTTCATGATATCTTCCTATTGACCTATTTTAAATCAACCCAAATTCATTATAACATAACTCAACTCATAAATGGGGATCCAACTAAAATCCAAACTTACCCCGACTGATTGTCCATCTAAAAATATTATTATTTTCATTAATATAAAAGTTTCTCTGAATTATCCAAATGTCTTGTTCATTTTCTGTTTTATTCCCTTTTTAATCTCTTATTCTTAATTAGGATATCCGGGACTCAAACTTGAAATGAACTCACGCGCACACACACACACATATATATATATATTCTTTTAATTAGTATTATTGTCATGATGGGATGAGGGTGAGATAAAAGAAATGATTATTTTTATTCTTTTATTTTTAATTTTGGGTACACAAAAAAATGTAATATTTGTACATATTTGCTTGATTAAGTCATCTTTTATTGAACTAATTATTTCTATATGAATGCATCATTACTTTCCTCCCTTTTTTATTCTTTCGTTTATCATAAATTAAAAAAATTGTGGAAAAGTTCCAAATTGAAAAAAAATTATGAAAGAGATAGGAAGTGAAGTGTTTAGGGTTTAGTGTTTAGGGTTTAGGGTTTAGGGTTTAGGGTTTAGGGTGTAGTTTAGAGAGTAGATGCCTAACATTTTTATAATTTTAAATTTATTATGAAATTCAAAATCAAGTCAATCATGTGAGCTTAATTATATATTAAGTAATTTCAAATTATTTTAACGGAAAAAGGCCTAAAATGCCCTTAAACTATGAGATTCGGTAAAATATTACCCTTCATCCACCTAATGAGAGTGATCGTTAGACATAAAGGTATTTTTAAGCCGAAAGATGGACGTCAGGGATATTTTTAAGGTCGATAGGTTGATGAAGGGTAATTTCGCACCAATTCAAATACTTAGGGGCATTTTAGGCCCTTCTCCGTTTAAATTATTATTATTTGTTAATAAGTGTAATATTTTTTCATTCTGATTAATTCATTTGAAGAGTCCAACTATCGTATTAAAAATTATTTTGTAATATCTGAAAATGATGAGTTTTATAAAATAGTAAAGCTCATGTAGAACTCTTCGGCGCCCACAAATTTCTATTTTTAAGCTAACCGATTTTTTTTCAACTAAAAGTCTAAAATTCAAATAATTTTTCTTTTTCACTTAAAAGTTTTTATTAGCTTTTTCTTAAAATTATCAAATGACTTTTTCATAGTTTGCTACTTAGCTTACCTACACTGCAAACTACTCTTTTTTATTATATATACACCAAAGATATATAGATTATATTGGTAGCGATAACAAAAAAAATTGCGATCCCTAAGGGTGATAGAGTTGTCCAATTGCGTAAAATCATGGATTACCGCGGATATGTTTGCCACGTTAAGAGTGTGTGGGGGGGACCTTCTGAAAATGGAATCCACGAGGTCTATAATGTTAGCCTCTGCCCGTATTTTGTACTATTATATTCTGCACCATCATGCAAAAATACAAGGGCAGTGGGGACAAAAGAAAACAAGACAGACGTGGTAGTAGTATTTTTTCTTTCGTACGTTTCTTTAGATTGATCAATTAATAATTCACAATATATATATATATATTTTCGTCACACCGTCAGTGATGGATCCAGAATTTTCATTAAGGGGGTTTGGAAAAACAAAACAGTGCTTAAGATTTGAGGTTTGAATCCCTCAACTACTAAACCAACCTCTAATCTTATATTCAGGAGGTTCAAAATCAATATATAAACATAAAAATTCTAAAAAATACCTTAAATATATAACGTAATTTTTTGCCGAGGGGTTCTCTAGATCCGCCCCTGCACACAGTTATCCTAGGATGAAAAATTGAAAATTTAAAAATTATCTAAAAATAAGACTGCTTTATTTTTTGTTTTTTGAATTGACAGGTTAAGTACACGTAACTTAAGACGCATTGTCATATCTTATCACATAAAGAGTCAATTCTGGTTGCTTTTCACACACAAGAAGTGTGCTAACTCTCCACTTCTTCTTCTTCTTCTTCTTCCATTTGATTTGATTTTAGAACAAACATAGGAAGAAGAGTTAATTAATTATGGAGCCTAAATCAGATGATGGCTCCTCAAATATAAGAGTGCGTCTACTAGACAATAATGGCAGAATTGAAGATAATACTATTTCAGGACCAACTTCTTTTTCAAGAACTTGTTTCAATGGACTCAATGCTTTGTCAGGTTCTCCTCTTACTAGTTTCTATTTTTCTTCTATTCAATTATAGGCGGAACTAGCTTATTTATTATGGGTCTGACCTATCCCCATAATTCTGATCCAAATTCTTTATTTTTATTTAAAAAACTATTAAATATGTATAATTATAAGTTTAAAACTTAATAACTTTAAAAAAAAAATCTCAAACCTATAAGCTCTAAATCTTTGCTTCACTCTCTCTTTCAAATAGGTAAGCTTGCAATGAGTGGTGTAAGCAAAAAAATTGTGAAGGGAGCCAACATAGAAAAAAAATGTGGCCATGAGAAATTGAACCTCAAACTTTTGCACACTATTGCCACTAAGCTACCCCTCTATATACAACAGAGTATTTCGTTTTTTTAATTAATAAACCATTTTAAAGTAGACCACATTAAATAAAATATACAAAATGTAGATGTGGTGATTCAAACTTGGGTATTATATACATATTGGGCACACTTTTACCAATGAACTACGACTCGTTGTTGTTGAGGGTTTCTAAAATGCTTAATTTATCAATATAAAGTAAAATTTGGTCTATATATAATGTAATTTTTTGGTGAAGGATGTTCAATTGGAAGAAACCGTAGCTCCACCCCTGCTTGCACTCTGGTGAATCTTTTTCTTTGTGATTACTTTTCAACAAATGACTTTAAAGTATTTTTTTAATATAATAATTTAAGTGTTAAATATTTATTTTATATGTAATGAGATCAATAGACTTTTCTTTTAAAAATTTGAATTTCAAACAAAAACAATTGGGATAGAGGTTATTATGTACACCTATATACACCTTTCATTTTATTTTATCTAGCTCAACTACCAACACTAAATATTTTATTTTATTTATCCATTTTAGCCTTATTTATTTTTTTAAAAGTATATATTAAGGAAAATAACAAATAATTTAAAATAACAATAAATTATTTGAGACATAGGGAGTATACTGGAGGAAAAAAAGAAATAGGTAAATATGTTGGGGGCTGAAATAATGTCTAAGTTGTTCATTTCAACCTTGTAGTTATAGTTATATGGGTTCGAACCTTGCTGATTGCACTACATTGGCCATTTTTTATTTTGTAATTATACTACAGACTTTTATTAACTTAATAAAATAGCCCTTGTTTTAAAACAAAATGTGTTAAGTTGCGTAAAGATGAGCCGGCTCTACACGTTTTTGTTATTTGGGTGATTAGCCTTTCGCATGTTCAGGTGATCTTGGAACAATTGTTGTCTATTTATTTATTTTTTACAAAAAATGTACTCGTAGGTTGTTAAAGCACTCAACGTACCAAGCTAGGAATAAAAACTAATTAAAAGATTTTTTTCTTAATAACACAGTAGCCTAAACTTAAACTTGGGACCTGACGGCAATAAATAAAGGAACTTACACTAATTATATAAAATTTATTTAAATTAATTATTGATATTTTAATTATTAAAATTCATATATAAGAAAAATACAACAATAACTATAATTATGTCACTAGACTTTTCTTTCACAAAAAAGTTCATGTGACAGATTATGCCAAATATGGGTTGTGTCAAATAGCACCTAGCTTCCTAATCATATCTGCTGTCTCTGTGCCTTTTTGTTTGTTTGTAGTTTTGTGTTTTAAGTAGTAGTATTGATATTTGGCACCTATACCTAATTTGACAATTACAAAAGATAAATTTATCTTTTCAAGGTTTCGATTATTGGCTGATTGAGAATTTCTTAGTATATTACTACTACTATTATATTGTTTCTTTTCCGTCAGAATTGACTAACATACGTACTATTAATCACTACTACATAAATTGGGACAGAGTATATAGTAATCTTAATTTTTCAAAGGCATAATTTGTACATAACAATTAGATGCTTTTTTGGTCAGGAGTTGGCATACTTTCAGTACCTTACGCATTAGCATCAGGAGGATGGTTAAGCTTAATATTTCTCTTCATTATCGCTATATCAACATATTACACTTCCTTATTAATTCAAAGATGCATGGACATTGATCCAACCATAAGAAATTACCCTGACATCGGGGAACGCGCCTTTGGAACTATGGGAAGAATGCTTGTCTCCACTACGATGAACGTTGAACTTTATATGGTTGTAACAGGTTTCTTGATTTTAGAAGGAGATAACTTGCAAAACTTAATCGGAGACCACATACAACTTCAAATATTTGGACTTGATAGAAAACAATGTTTTGTGATTATTATAAGTCTTATTATTCTGCCTACAGTTTGGTTGAACAATATGAGCATCCTTTCTTATATATCTGCAAGTGGAGTGCTGGCATCTATTGTGTTACTTTCATCTATTTTATGGGCTGCTTTATTTGATGGGATTGGATTTCAAACAAGTGAAACTCACTTTATTAATTGGAAAGGGATGCCAACTGCTATTAGCCTATATGCCTTCTGTTATTGTGCTCATCCAGTTTTCCCAACCTTATATACTTCAATGATAAATCCAAAAAAGTTCTCTAAGGTAACATCACTTTTTTCTATTTTTAGTATAATTTGACATGTTATAACATATCGTCTGTTTTACTTATTATAATTTGACATGTTATAACATACATAGTTTAACTTGTTGTAGCATGTTGTTTATTTTATTTACCATGTTACTAAATTTACTAACAATAGGAATTACCCCTTTTGTCTCAATTTATGTGGCACTGGCCGATTTGATGACATTGAAATTTGTGGTCTATAATATTATTATTTGTGTGACTATAAACAATTTATTAAGAGTTAAATTATTTTTAATTATAGAAATCAATATATTTTTTTAGACGGTTTAAAAAGAAAAGTATGTTACATAAATTGAGACTGATGTTGTAATTTGTAATTATCTTTTTATGTGACTTTGATAGTCTAAAATATTATACTTCTAGGAAATTAAATTCTTTTTCGGATGACTTATTATTGGAATTAAATTATTATATTTATTTATATGTTTAAGAAAAATATAAATATTTCCACAATTAGGTCATAATGTATGTATCGAACATAAACTTTGTTACTTTTTGTCTTTTTATATGCTGAGTAGTACTCCTCTGTTCCTAATTAATTGTTCATTTTTTCTTTTTTAGTTGTCCCTAATTACTTGTCTATTTTGACAAATCAAGAAAGGACAAACTTTTTACCTATTATACCTTCAATTAATTACTTTGAAAAAGATAAACTTTTTGAAAATCTTAAGTTTTTAATTTATCTACATCATAATTAATAGGGGTAAAATGGTAACTCACTATGTCAATAATTATTTTCTTAATAGGTGTGTCAATTCAAAAGTGGACAAGTAATTAGGGACACAGGGAGTACCTACTAATTAATTTTGTTGCTAAAAATCATTACTTGCAGGTGATGTTTGTTTGCTTTCTACTTTGCACCATCAGCTATGCATCAATGGCTATTGTTGGATATCTGATGTTTGGTCCAAGTGTATTTTCCCAAATAACCTTAAACCTCCCCACCAATAAAATCAGCTCAAAAGTTGCAATTTACACCACACTAGTCAATCCAATTGCAAAGTATAGCTTGATGATAAAACCACTAGAAAATAGCATTGAAAATCAACTTCCAATTCATTACAAAACAAGGGTATGCATCCTACTTATAAGAACAGCTTTAGTAATTAGTAGTCATTGTAGCATTAGCTATCCCCTTTTTTGGATATCTCATGTCACTTGTTGGAGCATTTTTGAGTGTTACAGCTTCCATAGTACTACCATGTTTGTGCTTCTTGAAGATCTCTGGGATTTATCTAAGACTAGGATTTGAGCAAGTATTTATAGTGGGGATTGTGATAATGGGCATAGCCATTATGCTTGTAGGTACTTACACTTCTATGTTACAAATTATCAGTCATTTGTAAGTGAAATATTTCACATACTTTTCTCATGGATTTGATTTTTATATATATGTCCTAATAACTACTCACTTCCTTTTAATTTGTGCGTCTTACTTTTCGTTTTATTCCGTTTAGAAAACAATGTTTTTCTTTCTTTCTGGGCAATGTTCGGACTCCCAACACACACACAAGTGTATGCGGTCATCCAAATAGTACAGACTGAATTAGTCCGAATATCTTACCCAAGAGACTTGTGATTTAACAAAACTTAAATTAACCTAGAGAGAAATTTGAATTTTATTTATTTCTATGAGTAAAATTTAAAGACAGAAAAAACAAATAAATGTTGTAATCACAATTCGAGAGAGATTCCAGGGTTACAACTTTATTTCACAATCATGTAAAGCATTTGATTTCATCGACTAGTTTATTTATCTAGTTGTTGATTTACAAGGTTAATAACAAGATTATCATCTTCCAAGCCTCCAATTGTCTATATAGATTGACCTAACACCTACATCATTGAGCGGGGATATGAAAAATCACTCTGAATGCATTTATATCTGTTAGGCAAAGCTATGATTGTATAGTGATCAGAAAATATACTCTTTCTTATAATAGGTCTGATTTTACATATTATACATATCTAACAATATATACTCCTTCCTAGAATAGAACTCTAACCCTAAAATTGTATAACTATACGTATTTGTTTTCTATTGTATCACTAAATTAATAGAGAATACTATTTCACAAAATCTTACGTCCCTTTAGCATAGTATCAAGAACCATCGTTTAATATTTTTTTCCCGTGCTCTCTGCTTTCTCTACACAGTTACTTGCTACCTTCTTGTGTTCCTCTTGTCTGTTTGTTTATTTGCACAGGTATCCTGTAACTTATTTTTCTTTCTCGGTTGTACTTTGTCTATTCAATAAATTCACAATCATCCTCACACGATTTTCTCTCCACAAAATTGGATGGTTCCAATTTTTCTCTATGCAAATTCCACTTTGGAATTTTTGTTCATGGAAAGGTCCTTTTTGGGTGGTTTGATGGTTCTGCTCATCCACCAACCACTGCAAAAGAGTTGGATATGCACCTTGAAATTGAATAATGCAGATGTAATCGCTTGGATCCTAAATTAGGTACATGTTGATATAGCTATGGGACTTAGACCATTTAGTTTTGCTTTAGAGATGCGAGGATTAAAAATCGATGTTACATATGGGTAATTGTGTTGTTCAATAGTGTTAAAATTCATGGTAGGTTAGGCCATCTTCAATGACACTAATCTTCTTTCAATCTCATAACATCGGTTCATAGAATCTCATTTCAGTCTCATATATGTGCATAACTAAACAACCCAATACCTTACACTATTCTCTCTATTGAACAGAATTAGGGCAAATAGATCCGACCCATAATCTCTTTTTTCAAGCAAACTACAGACATCAAACCTAAATTGCAAGTATCAAACTAATTACCCACTCCAATCAATCTCTTTCGAGCATCAATTGGAGACCGTAAATAGGATTCAGTTTGCAACCTTAACCCATAAGTTAACCCCATGCTAATTAGCCCAACACTTTGGGGTTTTAGCCACTCATCACAATAGAGCAAAACACAATATCCACTACATTACATCAACACTCAACCCCATGTTGCACCCCTACACTTTGGGGTTTTAGCCACCCATCACAAAATGTAAAAAAAAATATACCTTTCATGAAAGTAGCCATGGGTGATATGAAATTAAGTAATTATAAGCAACACTCACTTTTATTTCAACTTCAAATAGTAAATTTCAAGAGTAAAGTTGAAAACCCCAAAACTAAAGATGTTCTTCACAATGTAAAAAATTTCTCTCTCTAGAAAGGAAAACTCTCAGCTAAAGACTAACTAAAAATTCCCTTCCAAAAACTCTTCTATGAGAAACTCCCATTTTCTCTCTCCTTTGGGCTATTTATAGTTTTCAAAATTTGTCCCAAAATTCACTATGTGACCAGTTCAGCGATGTTAGTTAGACTCGCCAAGCTAATTTGGTGGATCATTGTTTGCTTCTTAGATCGCATTTCTCTTGCTTTAGGCTCCATGTGTTTGAACCTCATTTGGCGAGCTCATATGAGTTTGTCTTTCACATTCAGCAAATCACCGAGTACCACCTTTGTTCGCCCTTTAAGCCTTCACTTTTCCTCAAAGTCCTATCGCCTTTGGTAATGGTCATCATGTTCTCCCTTTGAGTTCGGCAAGTCGTATTTCCTCTTTCAATTTGTCGATCTGCCTCAATTAATTCAAGTGTTAGACTGTAACTTTGGGTGAGATCGTGCCAATTAGTGATAAGTAGTAGATTTGCACTCACTTAAGGTCCATTTAGCTCAATAATTAGTGTGCACAATGCCTAAATTTGTCATATTCTGATAGAATGTTGATGATTTGCAACTATGAAGGAAAATGGACAAGGCAAGGACTGATGTTTGAAAGAATGGCCAAAAATACAAAAAGAAGTGCAAAGTAAACATGGTTGATCGCCTAACACGAAGGGCGGATCGCCAACTGAGCAGGACCTCACCCTAATTGATAGTGCATAATACTTGTGTCTATCAAAGAAGGTTGGTGAACTCCAGTAGAGACGGTGATGTTCCGAATGTGAACGGCGATCCTGATGCACATAACCCAAAGTGACAGTGTGCAAAGTAACGATTTAATGCTTGAAAGGTGAACCAAGGTGGTCCTCGATGATTCACCAAATGTGATAGCTTGACCCAATCGAGTTCGTCAACTGAGGTTCAAACACCCCAAGCCTAGAGATCATAAGGCGAGCTGAGGAGAGAAGGGCAACTCACCGAGCAAGTTTCGCGAGCCTGACTAATGTTGTCGAGTCAGTCGTAAAGTGGATTTTGTGCCAAATTTGTGAAAGTATAAATAGCCCAAAGGATACAATTTTTAGAGAGTTCAAAATATAACTTAGGAAGTTCTGTTTTGAGAGTTGAAGAGAGTCTAAGAACATTTTACCTTTGAAGAACATTTTTCTAGCTTTTGGGGTTTTACAATTTGGAGTTTGAATTTGATAAATTGAAGTTGAATTCAAAGTGGGTTTGTTCTTAATTGCTTGATTTCATTTTACCCAAGACTGCTTTCATGGAAGGTATAATTTCTTTACTTTTTGTGATGGGTGGCTAAAACCCCAAGATCTAAGGGTACTCAAATGGGGTTGGGTGTTGATTTAATATAGTGAGTATTTGTTATGCCCTATTTTGTTGTTGTTCATACATGAATTTGGTCTAATTACCATGGGGTTAACTCAAGGGTTAAAGTTGCAAACTTAATTCCTACTTCCGATTTTTGGTTGATGCTCGAAAGAGTTTGATTGGAATGGGTAACTAGTTCAATAATAGCAAATTTGGTTTGATGCCTGTAACTTGCTTGAAAGAGAGGTTATGGGTCGAATATATTTGCCTTGTTCTTGAAAGAGAGAATAGAATAAGGTATTGGGTTGTTTAAGATTGACTTATAGATAAGACCGGAAAGAGATTCTATGCATAGATACTTTGAGATTGAAAGATGATTAGCGTCAATGAAGATGACTTAAAGTATTCATGAATATTCATCACTATAGAGCAACACAATTACCCCTGTGTGATATCGATTTCCAATCTCTGCACCCCTAGATTGTTGTTCACTCTTGATTTCATCTAGTTTTTTAGTTTAATTACGGTAATTTATAATCAAAAATTTATATTAAGTTGTGGTATCATCCACCCAATTGTTCTTACTATTACAAATGAGCTAAATTAAAGTCCAAATTTCTTGATAAGGAACTCTCTACGATATACCATTCCCTGTGGGATTCGACCCCGACTCTTCGTTGGTTATTTTACTGACTACGATCACTCACTCTTTTAGTTGGTTTTGGAGGGTGATTTGAGTTTTATCAATAATGGTGCTACTGCCGGGGAGTGGTGGTTGAGAATTCTAATTGAGAAATCAGATTTTAATCTTGTTTATTTGTAATATATTTGTTGTTTGGAGATATTATTGGTTGATTTGTAGGTTGACAAAATGAGTGACAACGATAGTCACTATGGTCAAAACGACAACATGGGTAATTTAAATGACATGCCCATTAATGTCATTAAAACCACGGGAGCAATTCGGATACCTCTTACAATTGAAAAGAGTGTGTTTCACATCATCGAAACTATGATACATGGCTCCAGATAAAAGGAATTTGTTGGGGTCTGCCTCATGAGGATCCTCATGAACACCTTAGGAATTTCAAGGAGGTATGTGGACCATTTGTGTTCAAGAATATATCTCAAGAATCCATAAGGTTAAGGTTATTCTCGTTCTCCTTAAGGGGAGAGGCTACGAGATGGTTGACAGAGTTTCCAAATGATTCTATCATTTTGTGGGAAGAGCTAAATGATGCCTTCTTGGAGAGATTCTTTCCACCCTCGAAGATAGTTAAACTTCGTCTCCAAATCCAAAATTTCAAGTGGATTGGAGGTGAGCCTTTGTATGATACATGGTTGAGGTTCAAGAAGTTGCACTTTCAATATCCAACGCATGACGTTACGGGAAATTTGTTGCTGCAGTACTTCTATTGCAACCTTGATTTAGTTAATAAAAGTGTGGCTGATTAATTAGTCCATGGTGTATTAAGTAGACAACCGCATGATGTAGTTGCTTTGTTGCTTGATGATATGACTATGGTTAACCTAGCATGACATATGAGAAAGGACCAAGTGCCTATTATAAAAGTGGTTTAACCAAAGAACAAGTCGCTAAGGACCATGAAAGAGATGGAAACATGGCCAAAATGATAACCTAAATTGATTTGTTTTTTAAACATGTCATGGAAAGTGGAATCAAGTCGGTAAATGTGGTTAGAACCAATAGTGAGCAATGCCCGATTGATGCCAAATTTGAGGCATTATACAATGATGAAGTTCAATACTTAGGAAATCAAGTTGTAGGGGGGGGGGGGGGGTTCTCAAACCAATTATCA
>JAJOOO010004996.1:0-64143 GCA_029582685.1 Solanum piurae
ATCCAGCTTCTCTGAAGCAAACGACGGATGTACAGTACGGACCGTAGATCGATCTACGGTCCGTCAATCCCCCTCCGTAGCTCCATACTTGGAATCTTTAAAAATCAGGTACTGGAACCCTCGCAGTATCAATCTACGGATCAACAGTACGGTCCGTAGATCAATCTACGGACCGTCAATGAGCATCGTGGTTCCACACTTGTCAGATTTCCTGATTTGCCTTTTATGCTTTCGCTGCTGATCTACGACTATCATCTATGGAGCGTCGATGGACCTACGGTCCGTCGATCACCTCCGTAGATGCCCTTTTCTGCACTTCTTTCAGCTGTCTCTCTAATTTCGCGCCTAAACATCTTTCCTGCAAAATATGATAAAAACACATAAAAACCAATATGAAAAGGCCCTAGACACACACAACTTGTAGGTGAAATGTATTAAAATACCGTAAACTCACGGTATATCATTACTATCAAGAATAAGTATCCTCTTTCGAGAATTGATGATCTTTTCGATCAACTTCAGGGTGCCACTTGGTTTTCTAAGATAGACCTCATATCAGGTTACCATCAGTTGAAAGTAAGGGAATGTGATATTCATTATGGATTCCTAGTTATGTCCTTTGGTTTGACCAATGCTCTTGCATCATTCATGTACCTTACGAATAGAGTATTCAAGCCTTATTTAGATATGTTTGTTATCGTATTTATTGATGACATACTAATCTATTCAAGGAATGACGAAGATCATGCTAGCCATCTCAGTGTAGTACTCCAAACTCTAAAGGATAGAGAGTTGTATGCTAAGTTCTCTAAGTGTGAGTTTTGGCTTGAGTCTGTGGCATTCTTAGGTCACATTGTTTCTGGTGATGGAATTAGAGTTGATACTCAAAAAATAAAGGCAATGCAGAATTGGCCTAGGCCCATATCTCCAACTGATATTAAGAGTTTCTTAGGGTTGGCTGGATATTATAGAAGGTTTGTCGAGGGGTTCTCATCTATTTCATCCCCATTGACTAAGTTGACTCATAAAAAGGTGAAGTTTCAATGGTCTGAAGCTTGTGAGAAAAGCTTTTAGGAATTGAAAACTATGTTGACTACTGCCTCGATATTGACCTTATCAGAAGGTACGAAAGGTTTTGTGGTGTATTGTGATGCGTCCAGAGTTGGACTGGGTTGTGTGTTAATGTAGAATGGTAAAGTTATAACTTATGCCTCCAGACAGCTAAAAGTTCACAAAAAGAATTATCCAACCCATGATCTTGAGTTGGCTACCTAGTTTTTGCTTTGAAAATATGGCGTCATTATTTGTATGGTGTTCATGTAGATGTTTTCACTAATCATAAGAGCCTTCAGTATGGGTTCAGTCAGAAAGAACTAATATCAGAGAGAGAAGGTGATTAGAGTTACTAAAGGATTATGACATGAGTATTCTATATCACCCAGGTAAGGCTAAAGTTGTTGTTGATGCTTTAAGCAGTTTGTCTATGGGTAGTACCGCCCATGTTGAGGATGAAAAGAGAGAGTTAGCAAAAGATGTGCACAGACTTGCACGATTAGGAGTTTGACTTATGGATTCCACAGAGGGAGGAGTAGTGGTGATGAATGAGGCTGAATTATCATTAGTGTTAGAAGTGAAAGAGAAACAATACCAAGATCCTATTTTGCTTGAATTGAAGGAAAATGTTCATAGGCAAAAAGTAATGGCTTTTGAACAAGGGGGAGATGATATATTGAGTTATCAAGGTAGATTGTGTGTACCAAGGGTGGATGAACTCCAAGAGAGGATCATTGAGGAAGCTCATAGCTCCAGATATTCTATCCATTCGGGTTCCACAAAGATGTATCGTGACTTGAGAGAAGTATATTGGTGGAATAGTATGAAGAAAGGTATTACTGAGTTCGTTGCTAAGTGCCTAAATTGCCAACAAGTTAAAATAGAGCACCAAAGGCCTGGTGGTAAGGCTCAGAATATAAAAATTCCGGAATGGAAGTGGAAGATGATCAATATGGATTTTATTACAGGTTTACCACTGTCACACCCCGAGCCTACACCCTGGGCGGGACTGGCACTCGAGAACCATTGCTAGCCCCAAGCAAACCCTTGGCCTGGCTTACTTACTCAGCGGAAGACTTTAAGCATTAATAAAAGGATTCAAATGCTAAATAACTCAACTGTCTCAAACTAAACTCATAATGTTTTTAAAATAAACATTTAACTTAGCCAAAGTGGCAACCCAAATCTGAACATAAGTCAATAACAAGATAATGACAAATGAACTACTGATTGTCTATCTATGAAGCCTCTAAAACAACTGAGAAGGATGTCGGGACAAGACCCATGACATCCTAATGAACCAAAGCTGCTAAACGCAATAAAAAGGGATCTTTCAGAAGCAAGAAGGCTCACCACAAGACTCTGAGTGCTCAATTGGATCAACGATGTGCTGGATGCTGATCCTGGTTACCTGTGTCTGTATCATAAGAAGATGCAGGCCAAATTGCATCAGTACATTGAATGTACGAGTATGCGAGGTAAATTCTAAAACAAGACATAAGCTTGAAAGGAACTGAAGAACTTACCTGGCTCAACTTAACTCAACATAACTAAACTCATTTCAATATAAAGTAGTTTAAAACAAGTGTAATATAAAGAAAATTTGTTTAAAACATGGATGTCAACTCTGTGTGTATGCAAAGATACAATATAACTCTGAAATATATGTAAAAATACAAATAAACTATGTATATAAGAATACAATTACTTTTGTGGGAGTTTCTCTAACCGACAACCATCACGTAAGAGCTATTGTGATGATACAACATTTTGCCTCACGCTGCCAGGGCCGTCTTATACCTTGCCGAGGGTATAAAACCTGAACTACTAAGTGGATCCACTAGTGTATGCTAAAAAGAACTAAAGGAATCATCTAAAAAGTACGACCCTTTTCTACCCATGATGGCTACATGGTTTATGGGGGCTGTGAGATGTCTGAACTCTCCCCCATATTGGTGCTAAATACTACTCCCAAAATATAATGCTAGCTCTTATGTTTAAAAACATATTTCTTTCTGTGATTTGAGATAATTGCTCAAAAACTTAGCTCAAAGGCTATCTTGAAATCAAAGTTTCCTCTCTTGCTTAATTGTGAAAGTGTTTACTCTTTTCTGAAAACTAGCTCATAGGCTCTTTGGAAATCAAGGTTTCCTTTTCTTGTTTAAATGTGAAAACATTTTAACTCTTTGAGAATACATAGTCCCCATATACTCTTTGAAGAAATGAACTTCAATATTTACTCTTTACTCTTTACTCAACTTGAACTTTAAGTCTTAAAACAAAGTTAAAACATTTGGGAAAGACTTTTGGAAAACTCTAAGAACTTCACTTGACTTGACTCTTACTTCTATTGACTTTGATCTTAACTTTCCTTGAGTTGGATTATGGATTCAAGGTTTATGATCTCATGTTTATGATGATTTCATGATGTTTAGACGTACCTTAGAGTATAGAAATCGATTGGAAATCATAGGTACGTTACTAAGGAACTAGTACGGGAAGAAGGCGGAAAAATAGGGTGAACTGGCATCCTTGGCGCTCTGAAAAGAACGGGGTGCCAGAGCAAAAAGTTCAAAGAACTCTGCTTCGGGCTATGAGAGGGGCGACTCCCCAAGGCCCAAACTTCAGAGAACTTCTCTCGGGGATCTGAGAGGGGCGACACCCCAGGCCCTTGCCCAGGTGCCTCCGACTTTTCTTCTTCGTTTTCAACTCTAAACCCCCTATTTCGACTTAGTTCTTTCCCTAAACACTTAAAATCGACTATACGTTCAATATATACTAGATTCAACTCCAAATCACACCCAAAAACATGAATCAAACTCAAGAAAACTTCAACAACTCAACCCATAAGAATTCAAACGAATTTCATGAAGAACTCAAAGGATTTACTTTCAAATCTAATATACTTCGCTGAATTGAATCATGATTGGCGCGTGGGTGAACTAACCCAACTCTATGTGATCTCACATAACTCGTAGGGATTACCCCTTGACGAAATACACAAGCGATTCATGAAGGTCTTGACGATTCTTTCTCCTTCTCCTCTTTTGTCCTCTTCTTTTCTCTTCTCTCTAAACCCTAACTTAGTTCTCAAAAGCGTAAACTGAATCCTATCAGTTTATACCCCAATTAATTACCAAAAAAATGATATTAAATCAAGGATTATGGAAAAGACCATAATGTCCTTAAAAAATCCGGATTAGATTTTCCTTATTTGAACAGCCCAACTTCAAATGGGCATATATCACTCATACGAACTCAAAATCGCGCAAACTCGGCGGAGTTGGAAAGATTATTCCAAGATATTTCCTAATATATCTGGAAAAATACCTAATTCATCCTGATCTAGGAGTTATGGTCGTTTGAAGTTAACCAAAAACTCAAAATTAACATTACTTAACCAAATTTTCCACATTTTCATGCTTTCCAAAAATGACTCTTTCTAATTCTAGTTCTTTCTAGTTATGGGGTGTTACAATATCTCCCCCTTGGGAACATTCGTCCTCGAATGAGATTACTCTTACTAGGCTAAGGGTGTAACATCTAACATTCAGCTCAACACCCAACAAGCAATGCAAATACAATATGCCAACTTATAAATTAAAGAGTACTAAGAAAGAATTAGTACCTTGATCTGGAATTTCTCCAGATTTGAAGAGATGTGAATATCTCTTCTTTATATATTCCTCAGCTTCCCAAGTAGCTTCCTCAACAAACTGGTTCCTCCAAAGAACTTTGACTGATGCTACCTCTTTTGTTCGCAACTTGCACACTTGGCAATCTAGAATCTGAACAGGAATCTCCTCATAAAACAAGCTATCCTTAATCCCAATATCTTCAGTTGGTATGATCAATGAAGGATCACCCATGCACTTCTTCAACATGGAGATGTGAAATACCCGATGAACCGCGGCTAACTCTTGTGGTAGCTCCAACTCATAAGCTACATTACCTACCCTTTTTTATATCATGCAAGGGCTAATATACCGGGGACTAAGCTTCCTCTTCTTACCAAATCTCATAACACCTTTCATGGGCGAAACTTTCAAGTACACCCAATCATCTACTTCAAACTCTAACTCCTTTCTCCTAACATTTGTGTAGGATTTCTGACGACTCTGTGCCGTTTTCAACCTATCTTGAATCACTTTCACCTTATCCATAGCTTGATGAACTAAATCTGGTCCTATCAGCCCAGCTTCACCAACTTCAAACCATCCAATAGGAGATCTGCATCTTCTCCCATAAAGAGCTTTATACAGAGCCATTTGGATGCTAGAGTGGTAACTATTGTTGTAAGCAAATTCAATAAGAGGTAGGTGATCATCCCAATTACCTTTGAAATCAATCACGCAGGCCCTCAACATATCCTTTAAGGCCTGAATAGTACGCTCTGCTTGCCCATCTGTCTGAGTATGAAAAGCAGTACTTAAGTTCACCTTTGAACCCAAGCCTTTTTTGAATGACTTCCAAAACTGTGTAGTAAATTGTGTACTTCTGTCTGAAATAATGGAGACCGGAACCCCATGAAGTCTTACCACCTATTAAGGATACAACTTAGCTGATCTTCTGTTGAATGGGTAGTCTTTACCGGCAAAAAAATGGGCTGATTTTGTCATTCTATCAACAATCACCCAAATAGAATCATGTTGCCGGTGAGACCTTGACAAACCTCTGATGAAGTCCATATTAATCATCTCCCACTTCCATTTCGGAAGTTCTATATTCTTAGCCAAACCATTAGGCTTTTGATGCTCCACCTTAACTTGTTGGCAATTCGGACACTTAGCGACAAATTTTGCAATGCCCTTCTTCATACTACTCCACCAATACACTTCTCTCAAGTCACGATATATCTTTGTGGAACCCAGATGAATGGAATATATGGAGCTATGAGCTTTCTCCATGATCCTCTCTTGGAGTTCATCCACCCTTGGTACACACAATCTACCTTGATACCTCAATACGTCATCTCCCCCTTGTTCAAAAGCCAATATTTTTTGCTTATGAACATTTGCCTTCAATTCAAGCAAAATTGGGTCTTGATCCTGCTTCTCTTTTACTTATGACACTAATGATGATTCAGCCCCATTCATCACCACTACTCCTCCTTCTGTGGAATCCATTAGTCGGACTCCTAAGCGTGCAAGTCTGTGCACATCCTTTGCTAATTCTTTCTTATCTTCCTAAAAGTGGGTTGTACTACCCATGGACAACCTGCTCAAGGCATTAACAACAACATTAGCCTTACCTAGGTGGTAAAGAATACTCATGTCATAATCCTTGAGTAATTCTAACCACCTCCTTTGTATGAGATTAAGCTCTTTCTAAGTAAACACATATTGAAGGCTCTTGTGATCGGTGAACACATCCACATGAACACCATAAAAATAATGGCACCATATTTTCAAAGCAAAAACTACGGCAGCCAACTCTAGATCATTGGTTGGGTAATTCTTCTAATAAACTTTCAAATGGAGGCATAAGCTATAACTTTGCCATGCTGCATTAATACACAAACCAAACCAACTCTAGACGCATAACGATAGACAACAAAGCCTTGCGTACCTTCCGGTAATGTCAAAACTAAGGCAGTAGTCAACCTCTTTTTCAATTCCTGAAAGCTTTTCTCACAAGGTTCAGACCATTGAAACTTCACTGTCTTCTGAGTCAACTTGGTCAAAGGGGATGAAATAGATGAGAACCCCTCTACGAACCTTCTACAATAGCCAGCCAAACCCAAGAAACTCCTAATATCAGTTGAAGATGTGGGTCTTGGCCAATTCTGCACTGCCTCAATTTTCTAAGTATCAACTTTAGTTCCCTCTCCAGACACAATGTGGCCTAAGAATTCCACAGACTCAAGCCAAAATCACATTTCGAGAATTAGCATACAAATCTCTATCTTTTAGAGTCTGGAGAACTATTCTGAGATGACTAGCATGATCTCCTTCATTCCTTGAATATATTAGTATGTCATCAATGAAGACGATAACAAACATATCTAAATAAGGTTTGAATACTCTATTCATAAGGTCCATGAATGTTGTAGGCGCATTGGTAAAACCAAAGGACATAACTAAGAACTCATAATGACCATAACGGGTCCTGAATGTTGTCTTTAGAATATCACATTCCCTTACTCTTAACTGATGGTAGCTAGATCTGAGGTCTATCTTAGAGAAATAGGTGGCACCCTAAAGTTGATCGAAGAGATCATCAATCTCAGAAGAGGATACTTATTCTTGATGATAACCTTATTCAACTGACGGTAATCTATTCACATCCTAAGAAAACCATCCTTCTATCTCATAAATAAGACTGGAGCTCCCCAAGGTGAGACACTGGGTCGAATAAAGCCCTTATCAAGGAGATCTTTCAACTGTTCTTTAAGCTCTTTCAACTCTGCTGGTGCCATTATATATGGTGGAATAGATATAGAATGAGTATCTGGAAGAAAGTCTATACCGAAGTCTATCTCTCTCTCAGGAGGGACTCCGAGAAGATCATCTGGAAAGACTTCTGGAAACTCTTTTACTACTGAAACTGACTGAATATGAGGTATCTTAAAACTAGAGTTAACTCGGACTAAGTGATAGACACACCCCTTAAAAACTAACTTCATTGCCTTAAGGTACGAAATGAAACGACCCTTAGACACTGTTGAACTACTTTTCCACTCTAAAACTGCCTCATTTGGAAACTGGAACTTGACGACGCGAGTTCTACAATCAACTGAGGCATAACAGGCATGAAGCCAGTCCATACAAAGAATGACATCAAAATCTACCATGTCTAACTCAACTAAATCAGTCATGGTGTTCTTGTGATTGACGAAAATGGGACAATCAAGATAGACTCTCTCTGCTAGAATAGACTCACCAACAGGTGTAGAAACACTCAAGGGTTCACTAAGTTTCTCAGGAATAACATCAAAATTTATCGCAACATACGGATTTACAAAGGATAAACTCGTTCCTGGGTCTAGCAAAGCATAAACATTAAAGTTAAAAACTTGGATCATACCAGTGACAACATCTAGCGAATCATTTTGCTATTGGTAACTAGTGATATCATATAGGCGGTTTGCTCCTCCGTCAGTATCGTAAGTAGCTTCTCTAGGTGCAGCCATGTCTGGTGGAGCAGCTAAAGAAGACTGGGCTCTATTGCCCCCATTACCACTACCCTACTTGTTCTTTAGACACTCTTGCATGAAATGACCTTTCTGGCTACACATGAAGCAACCAGTGGAGCCATCACGACACATCCCTGAGTGGTTCCTTCCATACTTAGCACATGCAGGAGGCTTTCTACCCCCTTGAGCCATACTACCCTAAGAATAGGCAGGTTTGGCTCTGAAATTCTGACTATTATACTCACTTTTGTTCTTTGGTGCAGGTGCACTAGCAAATGATAGAGCAGGCCCCTTTCGTTTCTGTTGGAAGGATAACCGATTGGCATTATTCTTCTGCTACCCGGACTCATTTCGTCTCTTAGCCCTCTTATTCTTAAACTTCTAAACAAAAATATTTTTATTTAAAATTTTAAAATATAATTAATAAAATTATTTCGTAATATGTTTTTGATAAAAAAAAAATAAGAACGAAAAAATCAATCATCTTTCGTTAATATATAAATAGTAATACTATATGTGTATAAAATGTCGCTTTATGTATCTACTGGTATAGTGTTTCCATGAGTATAATAATTTATTATTTGACAATCATCATCTATTCATGGATCGAGAGCGTAGGATGTGTTTGTTAAGATTAAAAATATTATTTTATAAATGATTTCTAGAAAAATAAATATGTTTCTTAATTATATTCTTGTTTTTGATAGGTTAGCAAAAATTATTATTCTAAAAACATTTTTATATAATTTAGACAAATATTATAAGAGGTGAAGGTAGAGGGTAGGGATGTGTGTGGTGGAGAGGATGAAGATGGGGGAGAACTCCATATTATAGGGTAAAGATGAGGTGTGGTTGAAAACTGAGGCAGACATTATCAATGTAGAATATCATGTGTAACTTTTTTTTCCATACGTCTATTATAGAAATCATTTCCTCATTTTAAAAGGGAAAAAAATAAATTCTAGAGAAAATATATTGCAAAGATTTTAATCGATCAAATATAGAAAAATTAACATTTTACATAACGAACACACCCTTAGATTCATCAAATTTCTTTTCTCCAATTTCACATAAAAACAAACTTAACAAAAAAAAAGGAAATAATAATTAATAATATTGGGCTCGTGCTGGCACGGGCCATTGCTTTCTAGTAAATCTTAAAGTGAAGAGTTTCATACAACCGATATATATCACATGAGCTTATTATATTCAATAGCTAGGGGCGAACAAAATCGGAAAAAAAATTCGACTATACTTGGATTGGTTTGATTTTAACTAAAAAAAATTCAACCCGAGATCAAACCAACCTGACATATATATATATATATATTATTATTATAAGTGGGAAGCTCCAACATTCAAAGTTGGATTACCATTTTGCCCCTCCACTAAATAAAAATAAAATTAATTAATTTATTAAATATTAATATTTTAATTACATAATGGTGGAATATGAAGTCCAACAACTACACTTTAATAATGAATGACTCTTCCATTCGGTGACTCTTTGAATTTTGAAACCAAAATAAATTTTATGCATCATGATTCAATGTGCTCCATTAATTTGGAAGGTGAAAAGACAACTAAATATCAGTAAATTGTTCCCTAAATCATCATATTCTTTTCTTTTCCATCATCTACTGTTCTCTTTTCTTCTTCCTAGATAATGATATAGATACATTTCGTCAAGAAGCTAACTGAGGAAAAGAACAGATAGCTTCATTATGAAATTAAAAAGAGAAGTTTTCTTACAATATAGTTCAAGTATTAAGCTTAGAAGTATAAGATATGACATATATATTCCTTTAGATTTTTTTTATGTTAGCTTATGATTTTAAGTTTTTCTTTTCCATTTTGGCGTTAAGGTATGGTTATCCAAAATAAATTTGGTGTGCAACCCATCTTTTATGTAATTCTGTATCATTTGACATTGTTATGGAATTTATTTCTTTGTTTTTGTGTTATTATTCTTTTAAGTGCTACTTAATTGACAAAACTTCTACTAATACATGATGAGTTTGATAATACTTGAATAGTTTATGCAATATGCTTTTGTTTAAACACAAGAAATTTAAATAAATATTGTTAAAAGATTATTACTTTGAATGAAAGATTTTGATTGTGTTACTTTGTCGTCTATCTAACATAGTGTTGCAAACACATACATATGTGTTTATTTTCACTCCTTTCGTTTCATTTTTTATTTTTCTACAATTTATACAATATGAGATTTAATAATTTAATTTTCAAATAAAAATGAGAGTTACATTTACATTTATGCGGCACTAAGCCTAATAGTTTTCTTAAACATAAGCATTCTATATTTACGGTAGCTTTTCGTAGTGTTAAATTCAAATGGTTGGTATGATGACAATTTTTCTTTTGGACATTTTGATTGTTTCTTTATGAATTCCTTCGACCCTTAATTGTTACTACTAAAAACTATTCCTCAAATTAAAATCATGTAAAAAATATTATGAGAATGAAGTAATTAAGCTTCATTTTATTTAGATTTTAGTAATATAAGTCAACAAGATCATCATATATTATTATAAGCGGGAAGCTCCAAAGATGAAAAATTGGATTACCATTTTACCCCTAAACTAAATTAAACATCTAATTAATTAAATAATATTATATTAATTATTTTTTGAATTGTAAGTTATTTATTAGGAAGGGAATGTGGAAGGACAAGAGTCAATTAGGATTTCTAGAATATTAAATAAGTACATGAATCAAGGTTTTCCCCCTTTTAATATTAAATTAAATAATATGAAGAGTTGTTGCTAAATCAATAGATACCACTACCAAATACAAATTATTTGTTATCTTGAACATTTCTACGTACTCTTATGGTAAATTTTCTTCTTTTCCATCTTCTATTGTTTGTTTTTAAGATTTTTGTCATTTATAGATTTTTTTTCAAATTAGAAAGGATTGTTTCAATTCTAATTCTTTATTTATGATTGTTTCTCTTTCTGAAATTTCTTGTTAATATTTTGTGTAGAAATGTAAAATCATTATACATATTGCCTTGCAATGTATCCGGTGCTATTTGGCTTGGAGTCATTTTGATATTCTCAACTAATTACTAATAATTATACTTATTATGTTCACAACTACAATATTTTGGAAATACAAATGGACACAAGAGAGGATTTTATTTTTTAATTTTATTTTGTTTTTGCTTAAACTAATCAATAATTGAGGTGTCTATATTCATGAATACAGATGAAGATAAAAGAGATAAAACCATAAAAAATTAGGATGGAGTTCTAGGTACAAACAACTACATAATCCTTTTTTTACTTAATATTCTAATTGAACATATTTTAAAAATATGTCCAATACTCTGAACTATTTTATTTTATTCATCTAAATAATTGTTTTGCTTTTAAAATTAATAACGATATTCTTTGCATTTAATTTTTAAAGTTGTTTTTTTTAATAAACCAACTAAATTAATTTATGATCTGAGAGTAACAATAAAGTGTATAACAAGTTTGACATCTTCACTTTATTTAGAAACACGAATTTGGAGTAAGATGAATTCATAAAGTTAGAAATATCAAGTATGACTTCTACATTGTCCTACAATGACTAAGTTTGATTACCTTATATTTACATGAACCAAATTCGATCATTTGATTCGACATTTTCGTGATTTTTTTTTTATAAATTATGCATCCAATGTTTGGTTCATTACTTTAAAGTTATGCATAGGATCGATCTAATAGTATAATGTTATAATTTCACCCTTATTTTTAAAGGAAACAAATAATAAGATGAATTGATTGAGGTTAAGTTGGTATTACATTTTAAAATTAAATAGTTGTAATTTCTTTTCTCCTAGCACACATTTAGGTGACTATATTTATATTTAAAAATCAAATGAATCCCTATTTTAGTGATTCTCATTCACTACAGTTGTGAGTAAATAAGAAGTTTAACAGATACTAATAATGCCTAATAATTAGTACACGTTACAATATAGCTAATTATAATGCTCCATGTTTGCCTTATATAATGTTGTACGTACTGAAATATATTAAATAAGTACCTTATTATGTAAATGCTAATATTACATTTTCCAGCCTCTTCAAATTCCAAATAAAAATTCCACACGTTGTTGCTTTATTTAAAGTTAAGCTAAATAATGTTAATAATGTCCTTTCTATTACCGCCTCTTCAAAACTTAAAGACACACTCACAATGTTTTTGTTTGTGTTAATGTTATATTGACTACTAATAATATCATTTACAACCTTTTAAAAATTGTACACAGTCAGAACTTATGGCATTATAACTGTTTTTGACCCTCTATTTTTCTTCATTAATCCAACATCATCAATAATATTTTTATATTAACTTCTAGTCATTAAACATCTTATATAAATGTTTATCAAGTATATGTGTAACCCTCACCATTAATTGGATGAAACAAGCTCAACAGTTGAATATGCTCATCGCTCATTGATTCGAGCTTGTATTTTACACATTGTACGCTTATATTTTAGAAGTATTTATACTAATTAGCACGGTATACACGTGCAACGCACGTGTTCGAAAACTAGTATATGAAAAAAGACATATGATTTGGGTAAGATATTTCTTCTTTGTTTTTCTATTTTTTATTCTTTTCCCTCAAACGAAGGAGTTTATTCCTAGCTATATAAAAATAGATAAGAAAATAGTGATTGATCATTCTTAAATCAAATTAATGATTCTATAAATAATACTTTAAATTTATTTATCTATTAATTTTTATTATTGAAAAATTTAAATATTTTATATCATGATACAACTTTTATAAGATACTAGATACTTTCATTAAGCAACAACTATATGATATGTATGCGGAAGAAAAAAGGAGAAGATTACAATTTCACAAAGATAAGGTAGAAACTTAATGAAATGAAATATTTTTCACCATAGGTGATGTTATTCATATATTAAAATTAAATTATTCTACTGAAGTATATATAACCATCATTGATGATAACAACCAAGTACACTTTTTTGGTAAAGTTACCTCTCTGATGGCCTTACTCAAATATTAATTGGGTAATAATATTTTGTAAAAGATATGTTACAGATAAAGATAAAATATTGAAATACTTATGGTAATCCTTATTAGTGTCATGCACATACTAAATTTCAAGTATGAATATTTAAGACAAAATTTGTACTTAAATGGTGTACATCATTTATGTTCATAACCTCAAGAGGAAAGGCTATTGGTGACATTTTTTGAATGGATATTTTTTTTCTATTTTGTTGGTTATATTTGTTTACAAAATTGAGTGAAGTAAGAAATAATATTATTAAATAAATGTCACTTTCTCCCATATTTAAACTTTGAATGTATTTTGAAATGTTTTAATGATATCAAGTCATTTTGATCTCAAAATACAAGTAACTCAATGACAATATGTATTAATAATTTAAAAACACTTGTCCAATTTTCGTTCAATTATAATTATTTACTAAAAAGCTTTAATTTAGTAATATTAATTCTATTTTACAACATCATATACTATATATACGATACACACGTGCAACCGTGAAACTAGTATATATATATATATATACTAGTGAACTTGTCCGCGCGATGAATAGTCATTTTATAAATTTGTTATTAATTAAAAAATTAAAACTTATTTTTACTACTATAGTTATTTTAAGGATTTTTTAATATTATAAAATATTATTGATGAAAATTTGTCATTTTGCTAATTCCTTTTTACTTCGGAGAGGTAAAATAAAAATTTAAATTTGATTAATTTTGAGCTTTAGTCTTTTATGTTATTGAATTCTAAATTAGTTATGTGTATTTATTCAATGAAATTTATAGAGATCAAAGTTATTTGATTGACCGAACGCACTACTCTGTCCCTACTTTCACAAAAACAAAGAATATAGAATGAACAGAAGTATTGATCAATAACAATATTAATAACGTCATGAAAAAATATATAATGTATTAATATGAGAGAGAGAGAGAGAGAGATATATCTTTTAGAAAAAGAAATAATTTAAAAATTCAAAAAGGCAAATAAAATTCTGTTAAAAAAAGGAATTCTTATGAAGTCATAATAATTAGTTCATCGGAATAAACAAATAAAAAAAATATAAAGAATAAAAAAAAGTAATTTGAGGAAATAATATAACATTAATAATGAGATTTGAAGGAAGGAAAGTAAAAGAAATTAATAGAATTAATGATGAATGGAACTAAATATGGTCATCTTTGATATTTCTTATTTTTTTTAAAAAAAATCAGTCTTTTGATTATTTTTTAAAAATCTTCAATAAATAAAATAAAATTTGACGCATAATCTTTTTTGAAAGAATGACTTTATTTCTGAGAAATTACTTAATAAAAATATAAGAAAAATATCAAAAATATTGATAAATTTAAAATAAAATAAATTTCAATTAAAGACACAAAAAATAAGACAAAGTAAAAGAAGAAAGAAATTAGTAGAATCAATAAGTTGAAAGAAATAATGTCAGTAGTAAATTTTAATTAATTGAAGATGAATGAAAAATATAAACTTTAAGTAAAGAAACATAAAAAAATAGATAAAATTAAAAAAAGAAAGAAATTTGAAAAATACTTATTCAAATAAAATTCTGTAATTTTTTTTTTGCAATTTTTATGAAGTTATAATAATAACCAAAAAAGAAAAAGAATTGATTTAAGGAAATAATATAAATAACATTAATGATGAGATTAAGAAAAGAAGTAAAAGAAATCAATAGCATTGATGATAATAGGAATTAAATATGGTCATTCTTGATATATTTTCTTACGTTTTCTAAAAAAATCAGTCTTTAGAAATTAAAAAAAGAACCCCAAAAAATAAAATAAAAATTTGAGGCATATTTTATTTGTCACGACCCAGACCGTCGTGATTGGCACCCACACTAACCCTCCGGTGGGAGAACCATTACTACAACCCAAACAAACCAATTTTATGAAAACTAAGGCATTTAAAGATAGGGAAGCATGTTTAAATGACAACAAAAATAGAGTCCCCATAAACTCCAAGGTTTAAATAAACAACTAACCAAACTAATGCGGAAGAACAACCCCTAGAACCTGAAAGTCATTGTACCAAAACTCTACTAACGACAAGTCTAAGAACAAGAGGTACAACTCCGAAACTAAACAACACCTTAAACAAATAGTCTGAGTCCGAAAAGAGTGGACTTAAACAAGAAAGATACATGGCAGCCTGAAAGAACTGGCTCACCCTTGAATCCGGTCACGCTCAAAAGTCACCTAGCTGAGGTCTATCAATAGCCGCCGGAAGATGCCATGTACTCAACAAAAATAAGAGCAAGTGCAGTATCAGTACACAACCATAGTGTACTGGTAGGATCACGCAGCTATCCCACTAAGTGTAACATACATTAGTCAATACAACAATATAATCACATGTACATATCGAACATATACAATATCATCAACATATATGAACAATGAACAACTTCACGATTCTCACATATCACAATTATATCAATTTAGAGCAACATATTGTCTTCCAATATCAATCAGCATTAGATATGAACGAACTCATCACAAGTAGATACACAACACAAATAAATGGTTCTCTCACGGAACCCAATTCAATAGTCCTCTCATAGAACCCAAACCCAAACAATTGGCATACCGGTTTGTTGTACCCGATCCTAGTTAGTGTGCTGGAACGTGGCAGCCGATCCTATATTTATGCCGAAATGTGGAAACCGATCCAATGTTTATGCCGGAACGTGGCAACCGATTCCATAATTATACCGGGACGTGGGAACAGGTCCCAGTTAGTTATGTCGGAATGTGGCAACCGATCCATTCAACACACCACAATCGTAATCACAAGTATATCCTCAAGATCATACAATTAAGTCATGATTTCATGGTAATAATCATTCATCTATCTCTTTTACATCAAGTGTGATCAATAATGCAACATTCATATACATACATGTATCATAATGAAGCAAGAATTAACATACATCACACAATCATAGAATCACAACCATCACCTACCTCGAATCCAAGCTTGAATCCCTTAAGGCACTTGAATCTTCCTTTTCCAGATTCTTCCCGCTTGTTCGTGGTCTAAAAACATACAATTAACGCAAGGATCAACAATCAAAGGTCTAATTTTTCGGATTATAACAAACCCAATAACCCTAGACCAAACCCACGATCCTAATACCCAATTTAGAGTTGTTTCCACCATAGGATCTATAACAATACTCTCCCCCATCAATAATTATCCATTCTATTACGTTCTACAGATCGAAAAATGGATTTGGGGAGTGAAAAGCTTACCTTTAGCCTAAAAAATGGTGAAAATGAGTAAGAGTCACTTGGGGTTCGTTCTTTTAGCTCTAAAAGTCGAAAAGTGCATAATGAGGTCGTTTAGGGGTTTAGTAACGACTTTAATTTGCGTCGAGCCCGCCACAGCGGCACCCATTCTGCCACAACAGCCCCACCAGAGCGGCCCAAACACCCGCAAAAGCGGCTTGCATGAGACAAAGAGTTATTTAAAGAATTCCAAAATTCCCATTTCACAACACACCTCTAACCAACGACACTCAGAAATTTCCATTCATGCTAAGATCAATTTTGGGAGTTCTACTCTCCCGAATTTAATTCCATAAAGTCGTACAGATTCCTTAACGAGTTATCTAACCACTCATGTAATCAAAACTATAATTAACTCAATCGATTATTACCAAATTTCCCTACACCTTAAAGACTCCAATTTCGTCCAAATCTGGACTAGGTTGGGAAAATCCAATTACTACGAAAAAGTTTTTTTGCCCCAAATTCTTTTCCCATTGACTTTTCTATAACGACGGAATCAGGTCGTTACAATAGATACCAATCTACCCATCAATCATCCCCGAGTGACAACTAGGAGAAAAGGGCTAAAGCAAGAATAGAGTAGTATCTGAATCGTCGAATTACTGGGGATACTTGTATCACATGCCATTCTTACCGAATCTCATTACCCCCTACGAATTTCACATCTCCAACCTCAAACCAACCTATTGAGTACCTACATATCCTTCCATACAATGCCTCAATGAAGTCATCTCATTATTAGAGTGATAAATATTGTTGTATGCAAACTTAACTAACAACAAAGCGATTCCCAACAACCACCAATGTTGATCGTACACACGTCTGCAACATGTTATCAAGGAATTTGACACAACATCAGGACAAATCCTTTCTCACTTAACCATGATAAAATTCTAAATCAATACTCGCTACAATTAGAAGTGAACCTGAACCAACCAACACACACTCATAATGCCCAAACCATCATAGTCCTTATCAACATTTCCATCTCACAATATAATTTCCATGAGCTTAAGTTATAAAAAATTATCTTTAGACATCAGCTACTCATCGAGGGACACGTCCAAGCATACAAACCCTCAAACAACACTATCGAAATGTTAGATTTAGTAATTGTAGATTACCTCTTAAGAACAGTAGAATTGGATTGAATGATCCCCACATCAACCACACATAATCGATACATGACCTCGACGACAAGATGAAATATTAGATTGTTGGACAACCATAAATACGCATGGTAGATCTTTTATAAACTTTCATAAGCAAAACCACTGAAATACTTTAACAATTCCAAGACAACACCAATTATGTCATTCGAAATAACCAAATCTTCCCAATCTTCCCACTCAACCAAGAGATCATCGCAAGATTTGGTACCCTCGATCTACCACTAAGGATCCACCCACCAAAGTGAAAACATACGATAGCATAACTAGTGAATCATACTCACAATACTAACAACCCTCATAAACACTCCGACCACTTACCTTATTTATAAACCAACACTTTTTAAATGAAACCTTTCTCCGGTACTTAACAATCAACAGTAATAAACTTTACGACTCAACCCAGGTGTAAGTCCTTTCAAAGGTTCAATACTTGGTACAATTGATCATTTTCCACATTGCCAATTCATATCTTAACAAATATATCACCACGAGTGTAAACTTATAATGAAAAATATGAATTGTAAATTCAATCGTATAACACAATTCCCTTATTTATCAACATTAGCTTGTACCTTGAAGATTCTTATGAATTCATGGATCTTCGCTTATCATTGATCGCATCTCCATCAATCTTACAATATATTTTCGCTAAAACTTTAATCGTACTCGTTACCAAACTCAAAACAAAACCAAAGCACTTATCATCACACTCGAGCTAATGTATGTACACTCCTTTCTCAAGTCCTTTCTAATAGTTTTTAACCAATCAGACTTGTGACACTACTACCATAGCCACAACAAAACAAATGAAATCACGCATCTCTGAACCCAATTATCTACCCCTCTGAAGATACCTCTTAGCCTTAAGAATCCAATAAAATATTCTTGCTCTCGCCTCTCTCTAAAGGTTGTACTACATTCCACTATATTTTCCTTCATTATAACTCTAGCTCTTTCAAATTCTATTCGAGTGGTATCCCACCCTCTCTTAAAACTTTCCATACAACCACGTTACTCATACCACCATTACACTCAGTTAGCCCTGGCTATTGCTACGAAGTCAACCTTTTCATCGACATGACACCTCAAACTCAGGTATACCCATCAAATTCAAAGGGATAACCCAATTTTATACACATTTACTTACTAAATTGTTCAATTACCTTCAACCAAGTATACTTAATGGGACTTTCTTTATCCATAAGTTTGTCATTTCGTTATCAATCCATTCATTTATGGCTTAAGATAAAATCACCAGTCCTCATACTACCCTCCTTCTTCTTAACAAACAAGACAGGAGCACCCTACGGGGAAGCACTAGGACGGATGAAACCTTTATCAAGAAGCCCTTTGATTTGAGCTTTAAGCTCTCTCAATTCTGACACCATTGTAATAGACTCAATATAGGGGAATTCGACCTCAACATCCCGAATATGAGTCAAATACACCAAATAATCCTGCCCTACCAGTTTCTTAGCTCGAAAGGAGGATATGATCTTAGCTAGCTTAGGCTTGTACACCCTTTCCCACTCTAATATTTCCCTACCGGGGATCTCTAGAGTTACCAACTAAGTATTACAATTAAGCCCAGTATAATAGGGGGACAACCAAGTCATGCCTAAGATTATATCAAGTCAGTTATATCCAATATAACCAAATCAACCCAAATCTGAAAATCCATAACCACAACAGGACAACACGATACACATGGGTGACTATGACTGACTCTTCGACTGGGGTAGAAACATGGATGGGGGCATCAAGTATATCACAAACCACATCAAATCCCAAGGTAATTGAACTGACACATACGAATAAGTAGATCCCGAATCAAACAAAACAATAGCCATCCGGGCACAGACAAGAGTAGCTCTTGTGACCACTACATCATACCCTCAAACTCGGTCTTATTTGGAAAAACATAAAATTGAGCCATGTCCTCTTGACGGGCAACCTATTTTCCTTGTTACACTACTCATCTACCTGCATTACCATTTCCCTGGCCTCCACGGCCTCACTGATTTACCCCTCATATGCCCAGGTTCTCCACAACTTAACACATATTATAACTTATATTCGATTGTTGAACACTGAATTAGATCGCGAAGGTTAGTTCGGGTACGATTTGGGGTCCATAATTGTGACTAGGGAAAACAAGGGAGATAGGGCTGAGGTTCTGTCTCGCCCTGTCCCGCTCTGGAGGGAGGAATACCGCACTGGCAGCCTCGCCTTGGCGGGAAAATCCCACCCCAGCGGCCATAACGGAAACATAATCCCTGCCAATAATTTTTCTGGGTTCTTTTCTTTCCTAATTTCCCCTAAAGGTTTCCAGCTATAACACATGCATTTTTAGAGAAAAACCCTTTAACTAGGACAATCATTGTCTACCCCCCGGTCAACCCAATGAAGTATGCACTTTAGAATCCTTTTACATCGTTTCAACACTACCACACACATATCCCCAGGATACACTCAGACTCTCACACGGTTATCAGTTGGTCACAACGCACGTCCAGATTTCTCCTTTACAAACCACATCGTAATTTATCTAGACCCTTGCACCTAATCTCGTGATGACTTTATTTTCACAACAAGTTCCACAACACTCAAGCGGTTACAACTGACAGAATTTTAACATTTAGGCCAGCACATTGCACATATCAACATTCAGACAAGAAATATTGAGCACATAATCATATCAAAGCATTCAAGTAATACACCCTTCACATTCATAGTTAATTTCTGACAACTAGAAGCACACATTCACCGTTCCAAGTTACAACTCGCAGACAAGTCCAATTTATTTAATTAGTTCATTTCATAAACGACCATCAGCCATGCCTTATATGGTCCCTAAGGCAGATACCAATTGGAACCTTCTCAGTTCCAATTAATTTGCTTGTGTCCCTTCAGCCGGGACTACGACGTCTAGTTCACTTCGTTGAGATACCAATTGGAATTGGGAGATATAAATTGGACTCAACACATATCACAAACGACAATAGTAGCTAGCGAGCCTCACAAAACTGCTAATTTAAATCATAGAACTTGGTCGAACCCAATTCTTAACCGCCTCAACCCTTAACTGATGGTAACCAGACCTCAAATCAATCTTAGAGAAAATTGATGCACCTTGCAATTGGTCAAAAAGGCCATATATCCGAGGCAATTGATATTTATTCTGAATGGTGACCTTATTCGACTGTCGGTAGTCTATACACATCCTCTCTTGCTAGTGATGATGTTATCGCTATTGTTGCTCTAGCTCAGACCATAGAGTTAAGGAGGAAAGATACCAATTTGTATCACCAAGATACCAATTGGATTCAAGTCATAGCACGAAGGAGTAGAAAGAAGTGAGTTTTTCCTAAAGTCCTATAGCCTCTCGAAGAAAAGTATGGACGTCTTCGTACCTTTCCGCAAGACTCTACTAGACTCGTTTTGGTACAATGAGATCAACGAACCTAGGACTCTGATAACAATTTTATCACAACCCAGACCGTCGTGATTGACACCCACACTAACCCTCCAGTGGGAGAACTATTACTACAACCCAAACAAACCAATTTTATGAAAACTAAGGCATTTAAAGATACGGAAGCAGGTTTAAATGACAATAAAAATGAAGTCCCCATAAACTCCAAGGTTTAAATAAACAACTAACCAAACTAATGCGGAAGAACAACCCCTAGAACCTGAAAGTCATTGTACCAAAACTCTACTAACGACAAGTCTAAGAACAAGGGGAACAACCCCGAAACTAAACAACACCTTACACAAATAGTCTGAGTCCGAAAAGAGTGGACTTAAACAAGAAAGATACATGGCAGCCTAAAAGAACTGGCTCACCCTTGAATCCGGTCACGCTCAAAAGTCACCTAGCTAAGGTCTATCAATAGCCGCCGGAAGATGCCATGTACTCAACAAAAATAAGAGCAAGTGCAGTATCAGTACACAACCACGGTGTACTGGTAGGATCATGTGGCTATCCCACTAAGTGTAACATACATTAGTCAATACAACAATATAATCACATGCACATATCGAACATATAAAATATCATCAACATATACGAACAATGAACAACTTCACGAGTCTCACATATCACAGTTATATCAATTTAGAGCAACATATCGTCTTCCAATATCAATCAACATTAGATATGAATGAACTGATCACAAGTACATACACAACACAATTCAATGGTCCTCTCACGGAACCCAATTCAATAGTCCTCTCTTAGAACCCAAACCCAAACAGTTAGCATACCGGTTCGTGGTACCCAATCCAAGTTAGTGTGCCGGGATCCCATATTTATGCCAGAACGTGGCAACCGATTCAATGTTTATGCCAGAATGTGGCAATCGATCCCATAATTATGTCGAAATGTGGCAACTGATCCCAGTTAGTTATGTCGAAACGTGGCAACCGATTCATTCAACACACTACAATCACAATCACAAGTATATCCTCAAGATCATACAATTAATTCATGATTTCATAGTAATCATCATTCATCTATCTCTTTTACAACAAGTGTGATCAATAATGCAACATTCATATACATACATGTATCATAATGAAGCAAGCACAAACATACATCACACAATCATAGAATCACAATCATCACCTACCTCGAATCAAAGCTTGAATCCCCTAAGGCACTTGAATCTTTCCTTTCCGGATTCTTCCCGCTTGTTCGTGGTCTAAAAACATACAATTAACGCAAGGATTAACAATCAAAGGTCTAATTTTCCGAATTATAACAAACCCAATAACCCTAGACCAAACCTAAGATTCTAATACCCAATTTAGGGTTGTTTCCACCATAGGATCTATAACAAAGCCCTCCCCCATCAATATGTATCCATTATATTACGTTTTACGGATCGAAAAATGGATTCAGGGAGTGAAAAGCTTACATTTATCCTCAAGATTGTTGAAAAATGAGTAGGAGTCGCCTGGGGTTCGTTCTTTTAGCTCTAAAAGTCGAAAAGTGCATAATGAGATCGTTTAGGGGTTTATTAATGACTTTAATTCACGTTGAGCCCACCACAGCGACACCCATCCCTCCACAGCGGCCCAAACACCCCCAAAGCGGCTTGCGCGAGACAGAGAGCTATTTAAAGAATTCCAAAATTCTCATTTCACAACACACCTATAACCAACGACACTCTGAAATTTTCCTTCACGCTAAGATCGATTCTGGGAGTTCTACTCTCCCGAATTCAATTATGTAAAGTCGTACGGATTCCTTAACGAGTTATCTAACCACTCATGTAATCAAAAGCATAATTAACTCACCCGGTTGTTACCAGATTTCTCTACACCTTAAAGACTCTGATTTCGTCCAAATCTGGACTAGGTTGGGAAAATCCAATTACTACGAAAAAGTTTTTCGACCCCAAATTCTTTCCCCATTGGCTTTTCCATAACGATGAAATCAGGTCGTTACATTATTTTGGAAGAATAATTTTATTTAAGGGAAAATTTCGTAAATGTTGATAAAATTTAATTTAAAAAATATAAAAACTTTAATAGAAAATATAAAGAAAAAAAAGTGATTTAAGGAAACAATATAAATAAAATCAATATTGATGAGATTAAGGGAAGGAAGTAAATTAAATTAATAGCATTGATAATGATAGGAATTAAATATTGTCATCTGATAAAAAAATTTAAAAAAAAATCAGCCTTTTGAAATTTTAATAAAAAACTCCAACAAATAAAATAAAAATGTGAGGCATAATTTCTTTTGAAAGAATAACTTTATTTCTGAGAAATTATTTTAATAAAAATATAAGTGAAAATAAGAAAGAAATTAGTAGAATAAATAAGTTGAAAGAAATAATGTCAGCAGTAAACTTTAATTAGTTGAAGATAATAAAAAAAAAAAAACTTTAAGTAAAGAAACATAAAAAAAATAAGATAAAATTAAAAAAGAAAGAAATTTGGAGAATACTTATTTCTCTTTAATTTGATATCAATTCCATATATATATATATATATATATATATATATATAAAGAAAGATAAAGATCTTTTAACAAAAGAAATGATCTAAAAATTCAAAAAGGCAAACAAAATTCTGTAAAAAAAATTCACAATTTTTATGAAGTTATAATAATAACCAAAAAAAAAGAAAGAAAAGAAGTGATTTAAGGAATAATATAAATAACATTAATGATGAGATTAAGGAAAGAAGTAAAAGAAATCAATAGCATTGATGATAATAGGAATTAAATATGGTCATTCTTGATATATTTTCTTACTTTTTCTAGAAAAAAGAAGAAGCAGTCTTTAGAAATTAAAAAAGAACTCCATAAAATAAAATAAAAATTTGAGGCATATTTTATTTTGGAAAAATAATTTTATTTAAGGGAAAATTTCATTTAATTAAAAAATATAAAAAAATTAATAGAAAATATAAAGAAAAAAAAGTGATTTAAGGAAACAATATAAATAAAATTAATATTGATGAGATTAAGGGAAGGAAGTAAATTAAATTAATAGCATTGATGATGATAAGAATTAAATATTGTCATCTTTGATATTTTTTTTAAAAAAAATCAGTCTTGAAAAATTTTAATAAAAAACTCCAACAAATAAAATAAAAATGTGAGACATAATTTCTTTTGAATGAAATAAATTTATTTCTGAGAAATTATTTTAATAAAAAATATAAGTGAAAATGTCAAAAATGTTGATAAAATTTAATTTAAAATAAATATAAAATAAAATAAACTTTAATTAAAGACACAAAAAGAAGACAAAATAAAAGAAGAAAGAAATTAGTAAAATAAAGAAGTAGAAAGAAATAATGTCAGCAATAAATTTTAATTAAGTAAAGATAAATAAAAATATAAACTTTAAGTAAAGACACATAAAAAATTTAAGACAAAATAAAAAAAGAAAGAAATTAGTATTATTCTTCTCCAAATTTGATATGAATTTCATAAATAGATTGATTTTTTCTCCAAATAATTCTTCTTACCCTTTGAAACACTAATCACTCTTCCTATAAATTTCTCAACCAAAATGATTTTTTCCCCTCAATAGTCATCTCCTATAGGAGGAATCAACATTCTTCCAAAAAGTTTTTTACTTTGAAGAGAAACTTTTTGTTACGTGAAATTTCTCCTTACACTTATTTCTTCCGAAGGATCACAAGATACTCCTCCTTTCTCTTTTCGTAAAGCAATCACAAGGCTAGAAATTAGTTGGTCATCTCAGCGGCATAATCAACATTCTTTCAAAAAGACTTTTATTTTGAAGAGAAACTTTTGTTACATGACCTTTCTCCTTACATCAATATTTTCTGAAGATTCATGAATTCGTTTCGACATCTCAGTAAAGAAATTTGATTATATTCATTATCATCATCAGAAGAAGAAGAGATAAAGTGAAGAAATTCATTGTTGTTGGGTACAAATACTCTAATATTTTTATTTTATAGGCTAAGTAAATATAAAATGTTACTAAAAATGGAAAGCTTTAGTCTTTTCATCTTCCATTTACTTAAATGTGTATTAGTGTGAGGAAAGTTTTAAAGAAACATGATTAATTGGGTAGTGTATTTAAATGTTTTCAGTTTTTAAGAATACAAATAAAAAATAGAAATCAAAGATAAAATATAAAAAAAAACGAGAAAAAAATAAATAGGAATGGAGGCCATAGAGAGGTGTCACATCAGATTGTTTATATTCAGTTTTATATATATATATAGAGAGAGAGAGATGAGTAATAATTAAATGTTAAGAATTTAACAACTAAAGAAGAAAAGAAGAACTTTTTTTTTCTTTTAAATATTAAAATTATTTTTTACTACCCTATCACACCCTACCCGGTACTCCAACTCCACACCTCACTACCCATCCACCCCCAAAAAAAAAAAATTGGGTTAAGATTTTTATTATTATTATTTTAAAAGTAATTTTTAATTTAATTAGTAGGGGGGAGTCGAGATAGGCAGTGGTGTGGAACAAGAATATTTTTTTAAAACCATTTTTTAAAAATTGGGGGTTGAGGGGTGGGTGGGTGGTGGGGTTGGGGTACTCTCGTATTGGGTAAGAGATGGGGTAGGGTAAGAAAAAGATTAATTCTTTTATAAAAAGTTCTTCTCTTCTTTAATTGACAAATTTTATCATTTAATTATTTAAATGTTTTTTCTTTTTTATTTTATTACATATATCAATGTGTACGCCACATCAATTGAAAATTCCACATATACGGGGGTGGATGACATGTGGCATAGGAGGGTGTTTTCAAATTATTTAATCAAGTAGAAGGTGTTTTTAAGACTATCATTAGTTGGGGGAACAAAAAGTAATAATTCATGCCAAGTTTAGGGGTATTTTCAATATTTTTCTCTATTTTTTATGGAATATTATATGCTTATTCATTCTAATAAAATTTACCTTATATGAATTATTCGTATATTCATCTCTGTTATTTACTTATATAATAGAATAGGGGTGCCAAATGAGAGGGTTAGACTAAAATTAGAGAAATTAAAATGGGTTGAACTAGAAATTGGGTTTAGTCATGACCCGTCCAAGTTTACTTTGAGCTCAAATGGGTTCAAAATCGGGTTAGGTCATCACCTACCCAATTTGACCCGCTTAATACCAAGAATTTTAGCATATTGCTATTTAGCTTTGTGAAAATTATAAAAGTATACTACTTAAGACTTTAATTAACAATATATACACATACTTATTTTTAATTACAAATGAAGTTTCTAAAGTACAAACATAGCATATTTAATTAATTTTCGCTTTTAATTATTTATTTATTTTCGATTTTAGTATATAATTTTTGGGGATTCTGTGCCTATTTTTGGGGATGATTATCATGTATTAATTTTTTCTCACCAATTAATGGTTATTACTCAGTTTTTCAAATATTTTTTTCTTTCTACCTCTTCAGTTTTCCAAGAAATTGTTACTTGCTATGCAGTTTTATTTTCTTGAAATTTTTTAAACTTCTCTCTTCCGTGTTCTTCTTCATTCTTCTCCGTTCTTCTTCTCTCTCTGAATTCTGTTCATCTGAATTTCACCATTGTTATCTTTTACCTTTAAAATTTTCAAACGTGAAAGGTGCTCAATAGATGTTGGAACAGTGCTAGAGATCATATAGACTAAGAATCAAAAGGTTCACGTAAGAAAGATCAAGATACTTCAAAGAATACAAATCGTAAACCAATTAAAATCTTTGATCCAATTTCTTTCAACAGTATCATAAGGATAGGAATACACATGGAGGTTTAGATTCCACAATTTTGATAGTATCGTAAGGATAGGATTACACACCAACCATACGAGTTAATAACTTTGATGGTCACTCAACTATCAATTCTTTTGACAGAAAGTCACTCAACTTTCATTTTCAACTCACAAGTCACTCAACTATGACTTCTTTGCACAGAAAGTCACTCAACCTGTTTAATTGTTTTTTTTCATTAAAATTTGCTGACATGGAATTTTAATTTTTAACCAAAAATTTAAAAACCAAATATATATCCATTTAAACCATTTAATGACCTGCCCCATTTAACCCGATCCTCTACAAATATAATACTGAACTTTTTATTTTACCATTAATTCCTTAAATCATTCTCCCTTGTCTCCCCCATTCTTTCCCTCTACTTCTTCTTCTCTTTTCTTTTTTAATTTCTCAATTTTAACTTCTTCTTCACATATGTAATTAACATTATAGAGACTATAGCAGCTGAATTGCAATGGATCCCTAAGATTTAGGAACCCTAGGTCTGAACAATTTATGGAGAACTGAAGAATTGACTGGATTCTAGGGACCTAATGGGTGAAAGGAACCCACTAGTGAAATTACACAAACCTGGTGAAGAAAACTACAGAGAATTCCTTCGGATTTTAGGGCTAAACTTGAAGAAGACCTCTGCTTGTTCTTTGGAGAAACTGTTGCCTTTTTCTCTTCTTTTCTTTCCAAGTTAGACGATTTTAGGAAAATGAGGGTTTTAGGTAGTTTCTGACTAATTACTTTGGCTTAGAATAAGTAAAACGGTGTGGTTTAAGTACCAAATGATGTAGTTTAAGTACCAAACACATAGGGAAAATGATTGATACGACCCTGACTTAAAGTTGACGAAGTGACCTTCACAAGGGGCTTGACAGGCCTTCTAAGGCATGTGGCCCGTCTAGTGGGTAGTCATGCTGCCCTGCCCGACAGGGCTTCACTAAAATGAGCATAACGTCTTACTCTACGCTCGAAATTAGGAAAACTTGGTCGCGTTGGAAAGAGAACTCAGAGACCTTTAATTTTATAGGCCATAGGCCACCTAATCCATTTTGTGCTAAAAGATATGATCGTTTGTAGCTGACCCAAAACTCAAAGTCTGTTAAGTCTCTTTCAAGGACGGCTTCACGGTGCGTGTGAAACTTCACGGACCGTTTAGGCGTCTGTAGTCCTTCACAGTGGCCTTGGGTGAAATCTCACTGTTTGGGTGACTTGTACGGACCCCTTGATGGGCCATCGAAGTCACCACAGGTTGTCAAAGGCACCCTCTAGTGGACTCCTTCCCATGGAATCCTCTGGAGAATGGTTCACGATGCCCTTGAAGGGCCGTGAACCCCTAGACGGACCGTCTATGGTGCCGTCTAGGTGACCCCTGACAGGGCAATCCCGGATGGTCCTCACGAAGCCCTTAACGGGTTGTGGACCCCCAAATGACCCGTCTAGGATGTCGTGAAGGGCCATGGTCCGTTTTGGGTTCGTAGTCTTACTCGTTTTCCTTTTTAGCTCTTTCTCAAAGTTCAAGGTGTTACAAATATAGTTGCTCACAAGAATTGAAAATGAAAAGACTTTACATACAACACTTAAATATCATTTTTACTAATATTTTTGTCTCCTTTATTTATTTATTATTTTTCTCCTTTATTTGTTTTAAATATTTACCTTCATAACTCATAAATCATATTTAATTACTTATTCAATTACTTCTCTTGGTATCCATAACTCTCATGCTTTTCATATTCATTACCTCCAAATATTTAATTTTAAAATTTAAGATATTTTTTGGTATGCCTCCATCTTTATCTCTAAAAATTCATCTTTTTTATTTCATGAGACCCCTATCCAAGGTTATCCATTTCATTCTATAGCTAAAGTAGTGAACACTTATATCACTATTGTACTATTTGATTCATGTTTTAGTTTGACTCATAGAAGAAGACTCTTGAATTTTGATTGGTTTGGGGAGAGGGTTTCGACTGTTGGCAAGAACTCAAAAAATTGTGTAATGAATCTGTATTTCTTTTTCCATCTATATTGATATGACTAAAGTCTTAAGAAGAGGATGTGTATGTTGTATTGTTTCTTCTCTATTTATTTTTTGTGTTTTTTTCTCTATTAGACTTCTTTAATTTAATTTTCTATGAATTTCATATTGTTGTAAATTTGTATTTTTATTTGCGCTTAAGTTAGTTATTTGTGACTTTATTGGAAGTTTGCTAAGTACTTATCAAAGTTACAAAATTACAGTTAGTTTCTTAAAAGGAACTAATTTTAAGCTTTAAAATACACCCCTCATTTGGTGGATCTTGTCACTTTTAAAGATTTATTTGTAATGTTTTCATAAAATTTTAATCATTCAAACGGATCTGTAAAAATTTACATGGGACACACGTGCAACGCATGTGTCCAACGCACAGGGCCCAATTGTTGTTCTAGAAATAGAGAACTTGGAAGCGAGGGTTTCTATAATGGTGGTGTTCGGGCTAGTGTACACGCACTTCAACTATTCTCCAAGTACCTATGACCTCGCATCAATATAAGTATAAGTTTACGCAAATGGGAAGGAATCACCTAATTCTATGGGTAGCGGTTAACTCTATCCGCCAAGACATAGATAGATGCAAAGAAATCAAAATGCTTTTGCTTTTGTTAATATTTGAACTTAAGACGTCATGGTTATCAACCCTCTTCATTGATCACTAAGCCACAACATTTTGTACAAATTACAATATAATCTTTCTTTTTCGATTAGATACTAATATTAGAAGGCCAAGGATTAGAACTAATTTGATGCATAGATTTCATATTTCACACAAGTCTATGAGAGAACATTCAAGGAAAATATACAGATTTTTATTGTTTGACCAATTTTCTTTAACTTTGTGTCAAGCGGAACACGGGAGTACATTGGTATTGGATGTTATTTCCACAATAAGAAGCTTCTTAGAAGATACTGTTTTACCTTCATGATGCAAATAAGATTCCTCTTATTTTAAGCCATCAAAACACTTAACTTCCCCATGTCTTCAACTGATCAGCTAGAATTCAGGATTACTTACAGTTATGCAGCAAATTAAGTGTCAACTAGTCATGTTGAACAACCAATAGTTATTCAGCTATATGACAGGAACAATTAAGCAAATGTAGCCTCTACAGGAAATAACAATGACCTTAAACTTTATCTCCTATCTGGCATCCAGTTGTGTGATGCTTAATTCATTGACAGAAGTTTCACCGTGCTTGCTAGCTGAAGTGTCTGCTTCAGTGGATTGGCTTCTTCCATTGAAAAAGCCTGGCTCTTTAGGCAAGGGTAGTGCAACATCACTACCCAACATGAGCACAACTGACGCCATACTCGGCCTATCTTCTGGACACTGCTGCACACATAATAGGCTTACATGGGCTGATCTTTGAATTTCAGACTGATTGCATGACTGCCTTAGTTGTGCATCTATTACTTCCATAACCCTGCTTTCTTTGAAGAGAATCCAGACCTGAATATTTGATATTATGCAGTTAGATGTTATAAGTTTTATATTACTTAACATATAAGATAGACAAGAAGTGCTCTTACATGTCCCAGAAGATTATGGTTATGGTCTGGATGGAAGAACCCTCTATTTCTCTTCCTGCTTAAAATCTCCAATACTAGAACTCCAAAGCTAAATACATCTGATTTCACTGAAAATTTTCCTTCTTCTGCATACTCCGGAGACATGTAACCACTGTGGAATAATGTCAAATAAACAAAGTTATAAGTAGCTTTTTAGTATACTGCAAATAGTTCATTGGTTTAAAGATTATTACTATGTCCCAACAACTCTTTTTGTCATGGCTCCAGTCTCATTTCCTTCGAAACTTCTTGCCATGCCAAAATCAGATATCTTCGGGTTCATATCAGTGTCTAGCAAAACATTGCTAGCTTTAAGATCTCTGTGGATTATCCGCAATCTTGAGTCTTGATGTAGATAGAGAAGTCCGCGAGCAATTCCATTAATAATATGGAAGCACTTAGGCCAATCAAGCAGTGACCTCCTATCTGTATCTGCAAAAATCCAGAGCTTATAATAGGATCATTTCAAATATCCAAATCAAATAACAGATAACCAAATCCGTCTGATGATTGAACTATTTCGAGAGATGATTCATGAAAATCCAAGTGCGTTAAGAGTTGAGAGAAGTGATAACCAACCAAAAAGGAACCAATCCAAGCTATTGTTAGGCATGTACTCATAAACCAACATTTTTTCTTCTGCTTGTATACAACAACCAAGAAGCTTCACAAGATTCCGATGTTGGAGTTTAGCAATGAAGATAACCTCATTCTTGAACTCATCCGTTCCCTGTGCTGAGTATCTTGAATTTCTCTTTACTGCAATTTCTTGTCCATCTTTGAGTACACCCTAGGTTTTCAAAGACAATTTAGTTGAATGAGCTTCTCCAGAATATTTGACTGACAAATAATAAACTAGAGCTTGACATTGTTGTTTAGTTAAGATAGGAAAATGACAGATAAATTTTCTTACCGAAACTTGTGTTTTCCTTTTAAAGGCGCGGAAATTGTTTTCCAGGCAGTTGGTATTGATACATATATTTGTAATTACAATTATTGTCCGTGGTAGTTAATCTGTTAAATATCAGTTAGTTAGAATTAGCCTCTAGCTTAGCTGTCAATTTTAAGTCAGTAAAGATAGGTTAGATATTTTGTTCATACTTTGTGTATATATATACTTCGGATATTCAGAAAATTGATTCAGTTAAGCATTCCACCAAATGTCTGTCTCTCTTCTCGGAAAATCGCCATTACAACAAAGTCAGATTATTCATCACCGCAAGCACTCTCGCTTAACTACTACTTGTCTTTGCTTGCTTACTTCTAAAGCAAGCCAGACTGAAGACAGTAGAGAGACTTTTATTGCGTTATCCAGAATGCGATGCCCAAGGCAAGAAAGTAGCAATCGGCTTTCAATCCTATGATTTGACTCGAATAGCTAATATCAGAGTAGCAGATATGGTTTTAGCTTCCATTGAGTTTCCATGGCTGTGGATCCTATCATGGTATTAGAGCACAGTATGTTGCTCAATTTTCGGTGAATTCTTCTTCCGCAATTACAATCCCAAACTATTCAGCTATGTTCTGTTTCTCGAAGTCGCGATTCTCTGGTCTGCCATTTTTCGATTTGTCTTCTCAAATCTTCAAATATAGCTTTGATTTCAGCAATTAGTTTTCTTCGATGTCTGTTACTGACAAGGACAATGATTCCCGTATCGATTCTATTAGTCTCATTTACATGCACCCATCAGATAATCCAGGCGCGATGCGAGTCTCAGTTTCTTTCAGTGGCATTGACTACAGATCCTGGAGAAGGAAAGCTGGGTGATGTCTTTCGGTTAAGAATAAATTAGGCTTTATCAATGGTGAATTTAAGCGCCCAGAGCGGACCTCTGCAAGTTCCAGACAATGAGACTGATGCGATGACAGTCAGACCTCATTGATTCTGAATTCTCTTGACAAATACATTGCTGATAGTGTCAAGTATGCTAGTGATGCCGCTGAACTTTGGAAGGTACTGGAGGACCGATATGTTCAAACTAATGGTACAAAGCTGTACCAGGTTGAAAAGGACATAATAAGAAGGAAAAGTCAAGCCAAACAGGAAGCGAACTCAAAGCGGGTCCGTCTGTCATGACTTCTAAAATGATTTGACTCAAGGTGTACTTGACAGCGCTGGATATTATACCAAAATGAAGAAACTGTGGGAGGGATTATACACTCTTAACTGCTAAAAACTAGTGTATAGTTGTGCATGCACGTGCGGTGCGAGGGAGACGTTACACAAGTCTGAGCAGGATAGAAGACTGATTCTGCTCCTTATGGGACTGAATGAGATATACACTATTTATCGAGGAAGCATCCTTATGACGAATCCCTTACACTCTCTCAATGCAAATGCCAGAGAATAACAATTTTTTTTAAAATCTTATTAAACAATTTTAGAACCAACTATGCTCCTAGCAGGCTACCTTTTTGTGAGTACTGCAAACTTCCAGGACATACCAAGGACAAGTGTTACAAATTACATGCCTATCTTTCATATCCATCTAACAAAATTCTTATTCACAGAACCAAAATTCTTATTCACAGAACTCTAACCAGAATTCCAGGTACAAGAAAACTCAAAGTTTAACAGCGAAGGAAGAAAAACTGTTACAAGTGTACATGGTGCTCCGGTTGATATGGCAACTACTAAGAAGGTTGAAAATCCAAATATGAACCTTATCAAGGAGCAATATGCACAGCTGGTTATCTTCCCTCTCTTCGCCATCATCCTTCATTAATTTTCATTCACAACAAGTGAGTTGCAACAACTTTGCACTTGTCAAGCTTGAACCTTTTTAACAAATTCAACACATACCTCTTTTGGGACAAGAAAATGCCTTCACAAGATTGAAAAATCTCCATTCCCAGGAAAAACTTAATTTTCCTGGATTGGCCAGCTCAAAAGCTTTTAGCATTTCAATTTTTAACTTCTTGAACTGCAGAGGATTTTCACCTGTGCTGATCAAATCATCGACATAAACTGATATCATAATCAACATCCCATCAGCTTGCCTTTAGAAGTACAGAGTATGCTCATTGAGGCTTCTGTTGAAGCCTAGAGACAGCAAATGAATATCCAGCCTACTAGACCAACCTCTTGGCGCTTTTTTAAGACCATAGAGAGATTTTCTAAGCTTGTACACTTGTCTTCTTTACCTGCAACTGTAAAACCTTTAGTCTCAATATAAATGTCTTCCTCAAGCAATCCGTTGAGAATTGCATATTTGACATCCAAATGGAAGATTTTCCACTTGTATTGTGCTGCAAGTTTGACAAGATATCTTACTGTCTCATGCTGCGCAACAGGAACAAACGCATCTCAAAGTCCACTCCAGGCTGCTGAGAATAGCCTTTAGCTACAAGTCTAGCTTTATGCTTGAAGATGGAGCCATCTGGATTGAACTTTGTTCCATAGATCCATTTGACACCAATAACATTCTTTTGTTCTGGCCTATACACCAACTCCCAAGTATCACTTTTATTAATCATCGAAAGTTCCTCCTCCATTGCTGAAATCCAAACTTTATGATTTGCTTCTTCTTCAAATGAGGATGGTTCAACAAGAGCAAAATTGCATTGATCATAAACTTCAGCTAGTGATTTGGTCTTCAAAATAGGAGAACCTGTAATCAATTCAACTTTTGAATTATTTTTTGTTCCAGCAATAGGACTAGAGTAAGCATCACCTTTTGCGGATTTGGAGTTGCAACTGAAGTACTCCTACCTTGGTGATAATATCTCTATCCAAATCATAGTGGCTAGACTCGTTCACTACAAGATCTCTACTGACAAACACTTTCTTGCTACTTACATTGTACACTTTGTATCCTTTTGCAACTATGCTATAGCATTACAGAACACAAAGTTCTGCCTTGGTATCTAATATGCCTCTTTTAGCATCACATGTGCATAGAATACCAAACCAAATACCTTCAAGTGTCTTGTAGACGACTTTATACCTTTCCATGCTTCAAATGGTGTCATGACTTGGACTGCTTTAGTTGGTAATCTATTTGGCAAATAGACAGGTATTGACTGCTTCGGCCCAAGAATATTTAGGCATCTTCTTGTCTACCAACATTCATTCTGCCATCTCCATTGTTGTTCTATTCTTCCTCTTAGAAACCCCGTTCTGTCTTGGAGTGTAGCTAATAGTGAATTATTGTTGGATACCCAAATCTTTACAATACTTGTTAACTGATACAAAGTATGTTAAGTTCCATTATCTGATCTGATATACTTCAACCGGCAATCACTCTCCCTTTCCACCATAACCTTGAATTCTTTGTAAACAGAAAACACTGGAGATTTGCTACTAAGAAAGTAGACTCATGTCATTCGAGTTAGATCATCCACAAAGAGAATAAAATACTTGTTTTCACTCAAAGAAGCCGTCCTCATTGGTCCACATAAATTTGTATGAACCAACTCTAGCTTTTCCTTAGCCCTCCAAAGACTTCCTTTAGGAAAGGATTATCTATGCATTTTACTAAATTGACATGAATCACAAACATCTTTGGATATGTCAATATTGGGTACATCAAGCACCATACCCTTTGATTGCATATACACTAGTGAGCTAAGGTTGTAATGACTGAACCTTTTGTGCCAAATCCAAGTATCATTTAATTCAACATTGAAAGAGCAATTGTCAACAGAATAGCATGAAATTTGAAAGGAATTGTCAATCATGCTAATTTTTGCTACGTCACATCCTTAAGGATCATAAATAACACATTGTTTGTCCTTAAAATTAAGAGAATATTTTTTATGAAGCACCTGAGCAACACTCAACAGGTTTTGAGTCAAATTTGGCACATAAAGAACATCACTAATAATTTTCATACCTTCGTCCTAAGGAAATTTTCTGACCCTCTACCATGAGCTTGCACCAATGCACCATTTCCAAGTTTCACTTTAGTTCTATTAGATCTGTCCAATGTAAAAAACAGATTTTCATCAATCACCATGTGCCTTGTGCACACACTATCAACGTACCAGTTACATCGATCAATATGTGATGTGTGCGAGGCAATGAAAACCTCTTCCTCTGATTTTTCAACTTGATGATCATCCACGAAATTCACTTGTTGTGAAGACGTACAACTTTGATTTTGCTTTTTGCGTGCAATGCCTCTCAATGGGCCCATACTTCTTCCAGTATCTACATTGAATTGGAGTCCTCTTTGACTTCTGCCAACAATTATTCTCTAAGTGGTTTGTCTTCTTACAAATACCACAAGGTGGTTTTCCTTTTCTCGATGAATCATCTTGGTTTCCACCAAATTTTACCTCTCCTGATTTATCCAACCAGACTTTCTCCCTTCTTTTTGATGCTTGAATTTTTGCCTTGCTTGAAAGGCATCTTCTACTATCCTTTCACTTCTCATAGTTACCCGCTGCTCTTGGACTTGCAATTCGGAGATCAGTTCAGCCATTGTAAGAGTAGTCAAGTCACAAGACTCTGCAATAGCTGCAATTTTCTATTCAAATTTGTCCGGAAGGCTGACCGAGATCTTCTCTACAACTTTCCGATCTGGAAAGTTTTCACCAAGTATTCTTATTTGGTTTACAATCTCCATCAGCTTGGAAGAATACAACTCTCTCTTCAAAGCTAAGACTCTAATAGATTTTACTCTGTTCAAACTCCTCCTTTTAACTTATCCCAGGCCTCTTGGTCTGTTTCACAAGCCATAATCCTCGTAAACATCACGTCCATAAGACTTGAATGTATGCAGGTGAGACCTCTTGGAGATCTAGTCACCAACTCATCATACTTCTTAATTGCATTGAGAGTTGCATTAATTCTCAATGGCTAGACAACAGGTTCTCCAATCTCAACAACTTCCCATAAGTTGAGAGCCCTTAGATAAGCCTTCATCTTTGTTAGAATAGGAATATGTTTATACAATCCTATTAGAATAGAAATAGGTTTATACAATCCTATTAGAATAGGAATAGTAATAGAAATAGGAATACTAAATAGTATCCTACTTGGTAAAGGATTGTATTCTAGGGTCTATAAATAGGGTCTCAATGTAATAATGTATACAACAACAATTCAATAATATTCTTCTCTTATATTTCTCACATGGTATCAGAGCCAGATTCAATGAAGGAGTAGAGTTCAGTGGTTCGATAATCGATGATTGAACCAGGTTAGAGATGAGTGTTCATCTTGGCGGGTGTAGTTCTAGCCGCAACCTTTTTTACAGTAATGGAGATTTCTGTTGGAGAAATTGTTTCAGAGAGGTTCTCTGTGTTGAGACATAGATTTGATGGAGGAGATTATGGAGAGGAGAAGCAAACTGTTGAAGATTATGTGAAGAAGGTAGACAAATTTATTTTGTCAGAAATTCAGGCCAAGGGGGAGATTTGTTGGGTATTAATTGCCCTGAGTTTCTTACCATAAATAGGTTTTCCTTTTAGGAAAATGTTTAGGATTGACTAGTCCTTTTCTAGTAGGAAAAGGTTTAAGACTCTATAAATATACGTTTGTCCCTTCTAACTTAATCAGCATTCACAATGTAGTCTTAAGGGCTTTGAGAGTTTTGGTTAAGGGGAGAATTTGTGGGTCACAAATTTGATACGTTATCACTTGTGTGAACCTCCCATGTATTCCGAGTGAATTGGTTGAGGTTATTTCTCTCTATATTTTGTACTCTCATATTTATAGTGGATTGCTCATCTCTTTTGTGGACGTAGGTCGTCGATTGACTGAACCACATTAAATCTGTCTCTTTTGGTGTGTTTCTCGTTTGTCTTCTTACTCGTGGTCTTTCGAGGTTTGCTTTGCTAGCATCCGCATTACACCTGCTTATTCGATCCTAACAAGTGGTATCAGAGCCTCTACAATCTTGGTAGAAAATCAAAGAGCTTCCGCTGCCGGCGGGTGGCACCCATATATGCTGCCCGTCTGGCCAATGATTATGTTAGCAAAAGTTGGGTCACCATGTATCTTTCATGTGACTATTTTCTCATATCTATTTGTGTAGCACCGTGCCATCATTCCGGTGACTACTTTCTTATATCTAATTTGTGTAGCACCGTGCCATCATTCCGATGACTACTTTTTCATATTTAATTTGTGTAGCACCGTGCCATCATTCTGGTGATTACTTTGTCATATTTAATTTGTGTAGCACCGTGCCATCATTCTGGTGACTACTTTTTCATATATGGTTTGTGTAGCACCATGCCATCATTCCAGTGACTACTTTTTCATATATAATTTGTGTAGCACCGTGCCATCCTTTCGGTGACTACCTTTTTTTGCATATCTGATTTGCGTAGCACCGTGAATCTCTCCGGACTACTTTTCATATTTAATTTGTGTAGTACCGTGGATTTTTCTGAACTATTTTCTCATGTCTGAGTTGCATAGCATCATGTGTCTTTTCAGTGACTCCTCAGATTTGATTTGCATAGTTCCATTCGTCTTTTCGGTGACTCTTCAAATCTGATTTGCATAGGGTTGTGCCATCATTCCAACCCTACCCGTATAATTTTTCTTTTTCAGCAGGGTTGTGCCATCATAGGAACCCTACCCATATTATTTCTCTTTTTCAATGGGGTCGTTCCATCAATTTGAACTATCCTATATAATTTCTATATTAGTTGGGTCGTGACATCATTCCGACCCTACCTATATAATTTTATTTCTTAGATTGTGACCACTTTTAGCCATTCAATCTAATAGTCCGGCATATGAGCATGTTCCAGCCAGTTTTTTGGTGACTTGTTTAATATCGACTCATCTAATTCTAACATGATCCATATACTTAATACTAGATTTTGAGCACTTTGTTGCTCAGGGGGAGTTTAGTAGCCTTGTATGTTGATTATGTAAGTCACTCTATGGTCTGAAACAGTCTTTGCAAGTTTGGTTTGGGAAGTTCCAACGCTGTAATTTTATCACTCTATGTTTTATCGGCATTATGCATCAAATTCAGTATTTCATGAGAAGACCAAGCACATTGAGATTGATTGTCAATTTTGTGAATTCGAGAGATCAACTAGCAGATATCTCACCAAGTCCCTTATCAGTCATTTTATCACTCTATGTTTTATCGGCATTATGCATCAAATTCAATATTTCATGAGAAGACCAAGCACATTGAGATTGATTGTCAATTTTGTGAATTCGAGAGATCAACTTGCAGATATCTCACCAAGTCCCTTATCAGTCCTCGTGTTAATTACAATTGTAACAAGCTAGGTACATGAATTGTATGCACTAGCTTGAGGGAGAGTGTTAGAATAGGAATATGTTTATACAATCCTATTAGAATAGAAATATGTTTATACAATCCTATTAGAATAGGAATAGGTTTATACAATCCTATTAGAATAGGAATAGTAATAGAAATAGGAATACTAAATAGTATCCTACTTGGTAAAGGATTGTATTCTAGGGTCTATAAATAGGGTCTCAATGTAATAATGTATACAACAACAATTCAATAATATTCTTCTCTTATATTTCTCACAATCTTGATGATCCAGATGTGATAATTCTCTCTGGTAAAAGTTGGAGGACTCATCGTTGGTTGATTTTCAGGTGCCATAAATTTTTTCAGCAATCAAATTCAAGAAAACATAGAAAGTAGATGAGCCAAACAAACAAAATTTTGATTCAGATCCCTTAGGAAATAGGCTCTGATCCCATGTTTAGAAGAAAAGGAAGAAGAACTTCAAGGCTACAAGATTGCTACAGAAATCTGAAGATGAAGATGAAGATAGGAAAGGCTGAAGTTTTCTTTTGAGTTCTATATTTCACTCTAGATGTTCCATCACATAAGGTTTATATATAAATAAAATGTGAGAATTACAACCACATAATAAGGGCATCTCCAACCCAAACACCAAACTATGTACATATGTGGTTCACTAACCACCACTCATTTTTAAATCAAAAGACTTATCTACTACAAAATATCTACAATCTAGGACTTTCTAGAGAAATCTTACTTTCCTAGCAGCAAAATCATCTGTCACATGGTGGCTCACCCTCATCATCCCTATCCCCTATCATCACTGCCTTCCCATAGTGAACCTTTAATTGACAATTCATCATCACCTGTCTATCGTTCACAGCCTTACACTTAGGCTCCAGTTGAACCTATACCAAGAACATCATGACCAACTCTTAGAAGATCACTTAGGCATCACACCCTCCCTGCACATTTTCTGGACTACATATCTACACCATGCCAACCTTAAGCTCCCGATGGTAGCTCCAAATAGCCCAGTACCTCATCTCTGATTGCCTTCTTTTCAAACCACAATCATGTCTCCCTCAATTCTCTTGCTCCTGATAATCTGCTTTTGGTTCAAACTGTTTGCACTAACAATGAGCCAACTTCCTATGAAGAGGCAGCATTGCTCCTGCTTGGCAAGCAGCAATGAAACTTGAACAAGGTCACCCTGCCAGTGGAAAGGAGTCTGTAGGCTGCAAATGGGTATATAATCAAACATAAGGCAGATGAGTGTATTGAGAAGTTTAACGACAGGCTGGTCGTCAAAGGTTATACTCAACAAGAAGGGATTGATTACACAAAAATTCTCACTAGTTGTTCAGATGACTAATGTCAGAGCCTTAATAGCAACTATACTTAAGAAAGAAAGGTGTATTTCTCAACTTGATGTAAATAATGGATTTCTCATGGAGATTTACATGTATAAGTCTACATGGAAGTTCCTCTTAGGGTGTGTTTGGTATGAAGGAAAACATTTTCTGGAAAATGTTTTCCAATTTTCTCATGTTTGGTTGGGTTAAATGTTTTCCAAATCAACTCATTTTCCTCAAATTTAAGGAAAATGACTTCCCTTCAAAACTTAAGGAAAACATTTTCCAAAACTCTCTTCCAACTTCAAATTACAATTTTTTTTTATTGAAAATATCAATTTATTTTGTCCCTACTCTCAGACCAGCCCCCCAACCAAACATGAGAAAATAAGTCAAAAATCTACTTGTTTTCCAAGAAAACATTTTCTAGGAAAACATTTTCCATGGAAAACATTTTCCCTCGTACCAAACACACCCTTAGTCTCACTGTTACCAATCCTGACCTTGTTTGCAAGCTAAACAAGTCACTCTATGGTCTCATACAAGCAAGTAGGCAGTGGTATGGCAAACTAGCTGAGGCATTATGTTCCAGAGGTCAGTGGGTACACTCGCTCTCCGAAAGATTACTCCTTGTTCTACAGAAAACACTCTTCCGCAATGTATATTTCAGTGTATGTAGATGATGGTCTCATCACAGGAACTGACTCAGGAGAAATTTCTTAGCTTAAGGATTACCGATATGATAGGTTTAAGATCAAAGATTTGGGCAGGTTACACTATATTTTGGGTTTGGAAGTTCTATACTGAATGGATGGAGTCATTATCTCACAAAGGAAGTTTGATGGTGACTTGTTGAAGGAGTATGATTGTCTTAGTTTTAGCAGCTTCACTTCTCTTGATCTATTCCGTAAAACTAAAACATAAGGAATGTCCAGCAATATCAGATCATTCCTTTTACAGAAAGTTAATAGGGAAGTTAAATTTCTTGACAAACACTAGGCTTGAAATTGCCTATAGTGTCCAACATCTAAGACAGTTCATGCAAAATCCAAGGGAACCCCACTCACAAGCAGCTTGCATTTGCTCAGGTATCTCAAGACAGACACTACACTTGGCATTTTTCTCTCAAATGATCCTGACTGCACCATAAGTGGTTACTGTGATTCAGATTGGGCCACATGCCCTGACTCTAGGAGATCAGTTAGTGGTTACCTTGTATTTCTAGGAAACAGACCTATAAGATGGAAATCTAAGAAGCAAGAAACAATTTCCCTATCATCAGCAGAAGCTGAATACGAATCCTCTGAAAACTGGTTAGAGAGATTACTTGGTTGTGCAGGTTGTTCAGAGAGTTAGATGTATCTTTTCCTTAGACTGCATCAATCTTCTGTGACAGTCAGTATGCCATACAAATAGAAAGAAAACCTGTTTCTCGTGAATGGACAAAACACATTGAGGTTGACTGTCACTTGGCAGACATTCTCACCAAATCCTTAACTGGAGTCAAACATTCTGCTGTACTCACCAAGTTGGCTTGAGAACCTCACCGCCAACTTAAGGGGGGTATTAGGATATATATTTGTAATTACAATTATTATAAGCAAGCGGTAGTTAGTTTGTTAAATATTAGTTAGTGAGAATTAGCCTACCTTAGATGTTGCTTAGCTATCAATTTGAAGTCAGTTAAGATAGTTTGGATTATTTTTTTTTGCATGCTTTGGATATTCAGAAAATGGAATCAGTTGAGCATTCTACCAAAATATCTGTATCTCTTCTTTGCAAGTCGCCATTACAGCTAAGTCAATTGCTGAGTATCCATGGCAGCTGATCTTATCAGTTTGTTCGGATGAAACAGAAAAAAGTTTCTGTTAACATTGTTACCTTGTAAACAGGTCCAAAACCACCCTCTCCAATCTTGTTGCTCAGCGAAAAGTTATTGGTAGCATGAGATATAGTTTCAAAATCAAACAACGGTAAATCTAGCTCTTCGTTTTTGTTTTCGTTAGTGCAGAACATTTCAGAGCTTCTTGTTCCTCTTCCTGTTAAAATAAGGACTTAATTGAATGTAAAGAGAAAAATTCTGATATTTACCAAATGTGACTCCAGAAAAAAGGTACCACTAATTCAAAAGCAGCAAAAACCTCTAGTTTACCTTTGCTAAAATGTTGCTGACTCTGATCCTTCTTCTTTCGCCTTACGTACAAGATTAAGCATAGTGCTAAGAGCAGACCTAACGCTGCCACCGGCAAGCTGATACTCAGTATCTTTACCTTTTTTGTACTGGAGTTACCTGAGGATCAAATTAAATAAATTCATCGAGTTTCATAAGAAGGAAATCTGTTTTGTTTGTAGAGAAACCTCAACTTGCTCATTCCATGACATTTAATTTGGTCTAGAATAATACTCAAAATATAATGTAGCATTCTTAACAACCTTACATGAAAAAGTGAAGAAACAGATTTGTACCTAACTCGGAAGAGTCCAACTTTACATAGATATCTTGCCCACTAGCACCAAACTCTCTGATGTCCATCAGCTCATTAAACCAAAGCAAACAGCCTTCATTTGTCCCTGTTATGTCTGGATTTGCATAAGCCGTACATGAGCAGTTTCTCAAGCACAATTCCTTGCATGCATTTAGAGTCACTCCTCGACTGTACCAAGCAAAACGAGTGTCTGGAAACTTGATGCCTGGATATTTCAAGAATTTAACTTCCTTTTGGCAATTCAATGATGTCTTTCTAACACAACCTTTTGACCAATTTCCCCTTGCCCATTCTGTTGGATCTTTCGGTTCAAATTTATCCGGACATCTGCAGATAGGAATGTTGCCACTGTTGCAGAAACCATAGGACTGACACTGTCTATAAATGTCACAGTTATCTGCTGGTACACTAACATAGTCATCCCAATTCTGAGTTTGATTATTCCATATCGAGAGTTGTAGAACCCCATTTACTTGCATCACTACCCTTGCAAGGATAGACCTATCCGTTAACTGATACATAAATGAAACTTTCTCTGGATCAGATATATATGTATAGTTATAATCAGGACTTGGTAGCTGAGATGGCGAATTAGAAAAGCCTCGACCATTCCATGGTCCAGACCTGTAGCGTTCAATGGAACCGTTCATGACAAATGGTTGTGGGAATCCACGAAGATCAAATACCCAACTAAACTCACCCTCGGAGGGGTCCTTTCTGCTCTTCCACGACCTGAGGAAACCACGAAAACCAGTCTTCAGATCAATCCCAAGCTTCATTCCAGGTAGAGCCGTGTCAGTTGGATAGTCAAAACTCTGCCACAGATAATTCTCAGTTGAATCATCTCTAACAACAAGATTGCCTGAATCAAGAAGTTGTGCTATTGGATTTTCCACATGTCTAGTGGAATTGGATGACCAAATGACTCTGCCAGAACCATTTATAAGAGTAAGAATTCCTTGTCTGGTTAAATTTAGCGCGCTGGATGTATCGTTGAGTGGACTGTCTCGATTAGCAACCCATACCACTGTCTGTACAGTAACTTTATTAAATAATATTCCTAAGTACCGTTTCCCTGATGTCCCAGGTGAAAAAAATTCCAACTTGAACTTGCCACCAGATGAAATAATGGTAGTTCCATCTGTTAGAGGTTGATTTACAGGTATGGTATCTAGAGCAGTAGTCGACAGAATCCATATGGATGACAAGAAGAAAAGTATGTTTATGGCTTCCATTCGTCTTTATTGTTATCTTAGCAGATGGAGGTTTTTTTTTTTTTTTTCCAGATGAAGTCATGGAGATGTTCAGAAGCTTGATTAATCAATTTGTTGTGTGGACTTTGACAAGAAATGATAGGTTGATCATTCGTATTAACATAGGCGTGGAAAAATAACTTATAGCTCAGAAATCAATCAACTATTGATCGTCTTTAAAACACTTTTTTAGTTGATTAAGTAATATAAAAATACTGTTCTATATGATTAAATATTTTAAAAACATCCCTCTTGTGCTACATGTCATCCACCAAAGTATATATGTGGAATTTTCTATTGATTTGACATACACATAAATAAATATAGTAAGTATTTGAAAAACATTTATTGTTAAGAATTTAACAACTATAGAGGAAAAGAAGAACTTTTTTTCTTTTAAAAATTAAAATTATTTTTTATTACCCCATCTCACCCTACTCCAACTCCACACCTCACTAGTCACTACCCATCCACCTCTAAAAATATTTATGGGGTAAGAATTTTATTTTATTTTATTTTAAAAAGTAATTTTAATTTAATTAGCACGGGGGGGAGTCGAGATAGCTAGGCAGTGGTGTGGAATAAGAATATTTTTTTGAAACCTTTTTTTCAAAATTGGGGGGTGACGGGTGGGGTGGGTGGTGGGATTGGGGTACAGGGTAGGGATGACGTAGGGTAAGAAAAGAATTAGTTTTTTTAGAAAAAGTTCTTCTCTTCTTTATTGCGAATTTTAGCATTTAATTATTTAAATGTTTTTTCTTTTTTATTTTACTACATATATCTATGTGTACGCATTGGTAGAAAATTCTACATATATGCGTGGATGGATGACATGTGGTATAAGAGGGAGTTTAAAAATTATTTAATCAAGTAGAAGGGTGTTTTTAAGGCTATCATTAGTTGGGAGACTAAAGTAATAATTCACATCAATTTAAGAGGTATTTTCAATATTTTTCTCTATTTTTTATGAAATAATTATTTATTTATTCATTCTAATAAAATTTACTTTAAGTGAATTATTCGTATATTCATCAGTGTGTGTTGTTTACTTATATAATAGAATAGGGGTGTCAAATGGGTGGGTTATACTGAAATTAGAGAAATTAAAATGGGCTAAACTAGAAATCGGGTTGAGTCATGCCCACTCGAGTTTACTTTGGGCTCAAATGGATTAAAAATTGGGTTGGGTCATGACCCACCCAATTTGACCCGCTTAATATCAAGAATTTTAGCTATTGCTATTTAGCTTTTATAACCACAATTTAAAATTCAACTAAAAAAATTTTGAAAAAAAAAACAAGTTCTCGATTTGAAGGGTGCACAGGTCAAATACTATAGTTGTTGCATAACAAAAATTTAAAAGCTCAAAGGCAATTGACACCTAGGGTTTGTTTGGTGTGAGGGATAAAACTAAATAGTCATTGGATAAAAAAAAATAGTCCAAGAATAAAATTTTGGTGTTTTGTTTGGTTGTTAAGTTTAGGATAACTTATTCATATATACCATAGTAATGGATAAATTATAGCTTTTTTCAGTATGAAAAAGACAACAGATTCCATGGTATAGCTCACATGGTCTATGCCGGTTAATGGTAAACATCCCACATAAGATTATGGGTTTCTTTAAAGACTGAGTTCCTCAAAAATTATGATTTAAGCTTATGTTATGATTTTCAAATGTTGCATTGACCATGTCTCATGATTTATGATTTGAGCTTATCAAGATTTAATAAGTTTTACTTGGCCATGCATCATGTTTTCAAGACTTAACATGTTTCACATTTATGTTTATGCATGTTCCCCATATTCAGTACATTCAAAGTACTGACACATAAATCTCTTGTGTCTATATTGTTTCATAATATAAGATTCAACATTCCTCCCTCAGGTCGTGGCTAGTGAATTGATCACGGTTTGCTTAGTTTGTGGTGAGTTCTCATGGTTCGAGGGCATGATCACACATTATATATGAGTTTCTTGTCTTTTTCATTCTTTTAGTTTTCAGACTTATTTCGTGAGCCAGGACTTGTCCTAGTCACACCTATGCTATAGAGGCTTGTTGTCAGACTTGGTATAATTCTGTGTTTACAGTCTTTGTACTCTGATTTTGGTATCATGATGAGTTGAAGTATTGAGACTTATATTTTATTTATCTCTTTATATCGATTATGCGTATCTTATTGTCATGCTTATATCAAGTTACTTGTTAAGGTCTCTGAGATCTTATTCGCCATGTCACATCTAGGGGTAGTTTGGATTGTGAGACTTGCGTTCTTTCTCTAATGCTCATTAGGGTGGGTGCCTCGACACTCGTCATTCACCCACCGAGTATTATGTGTTTCTTGGCAACTCCTTACTCTCTTGGAAGTCAAAGAAACAAGCAACAATGTCCAAATCATCGACTGAAGTAGAATATTGTGTCATGCCGACTACTTGCAGTGAAATGATTTGGTTGCATCGTTTGTTGACTGATTTTGGCATTCATTTTTCCTCTCCCACGCCCATGTATTGTGACAATGAAAGTGTTGTAAAGATTGCCCCCAATCCCCTTTTTCATGAACGAACCAAGCATATCAAGATTGATTGTCACTTTGTTCGGAAAATTTTTGATGATGGTGATATTCTTTTTCTCAAGTTTCTTTTAGAGATCAACGGATAGATCTTTTCACCAAGTCTCAAACAAAGAAAATATATGAGTTCTTTAATTGCAAACTGTTGGTTGACCACCCTCAATTTGAAGGGATGTTAATCACCATCAATTACAATATCTACCTATCATATATAGTTGATTGCAAAATATTACTATATAATCTTCTGTAATTGTATTTATCATGTATTGTACTTACCATGTATGATATTTTATCATGTATAGTTTTCTTGTAACTTTATAAGTAGATAATTTCTGAAGTAATAGAAATTAAGATTTTCCCTTGTTCATAGTATTTATTATGTGTTTGCTTTGAACATCTAAATATACATTTATAGTGAGTTTTAGTTCAAGATGTCCTCCTTGAATGGTTAGCCCTTGAGTATGAAAATCCGTTAAGAACAATTATAAATAAATTACATATTTTTGTTGATATAAGTAATATTATTTAAATTCTATGTTTTATTCCAAAATTGTCATATAATTATTAAATTATTTCTTTGGATTGGCTTGTCTATAAAAAAAAACAGTTGGATAATCCGAATCGAAGCTCATAATAACCGGAGTCGAAAATTAGTGGGACACCCATAAGCTCAAAATTGTGTGTTAGCCTAGCCTCCGAGTACCACATAAATACTACGAAGTATTTGTTATTTGTTAAGTACTTCCTCTGTCCAACAATAGTTGTCCATTATTAACTTGACACACCTCTTAAGAAACAATAAATAATAGGGGTAATATTATTATATTATCCTTTGACTTTATTAAATTTAATGACAAGGGTAATAAAATAGACACAAAAGGTAAATTATCTTTTGATATTCTAAATTGAACAAGTTTTGTTGGACAATTATTTTTAGTATAGTGGACAACTGTTATTAGACGGAGGAGGGAATATGTTTTTTATAAGAGAATAAAATATGAAAGTGTGTGGCTATTTGGGAAAATGAGGCACAGATCGTCTGGCGGCTCTATGTGTTGACTAAAGACTCTTTTAAGTCTTTGTTGATACTGTTATGTTTTTCCACAAGACAATTTTTGGTTGCTCTGCTGCAAATAACACTATCTGAAAAAAATGGCAGAAGTGCTGCTAAGTGCTTCAGTTGAGGTTTTACTTCAAAAGTTACTTTTGCTTGCAACAAGTGGTAATAGTCATTTGTGGGGTTCCAAGAAAGAATTGGAAAAGCTGAGGAGATGTTTAGCTATGGCTAGAGCAGTTTTACATGATGCTGAGAGGCAACAGAGAAAGGACCAAGCAGTGAAGCTTTGGCTGAAGAAACTTGAAGACTTAGCTTATGATGCTGATAATTTGTTGGATGAGCTCAATTACACAACACTCAAGAAAAGTGAGTGGAAGGTATGTTTTGTTTTATCACTACCAAATCCACTTTCTTGTAAAATGAGGGCCAAAATCAGGGAGATCATTGTGAACCTGAAAATGATTAATGAGGAAGCCAGTGACTTTGCTATCCCAAGAGGAGTTGGGGATGGAATTGATCATATCAACCATAAGGAGACTGACTGTTTCCATGGTGATTCCAATATTGTTGGAAGGGAGGATGATGTTTCAACAATGGTTGAATCCCTAATTTGTCAGACCAACCAAGTAGTTTCAGTTTTCCATAGTAGGCATGGGTGGGCTAGGTAAAACTACATTGGCTCGATTGATATACAACGATGAACAAATAGTAAGATATTTTGATGAGAGAATATGGGTCTGTGTATCTGAGAATTTTGATGTGAACAAAATTATTAGACTGGTTTTAGAATCATTAACACAGAGAAGTATTGATGTGCAAAGTAGGAATGCTTTACTTCAAATACTTCACAAGGAACTAGGTGGCAGAAAATACTTGCTCGTTCTCGATGATGTTTGGAATGAAAAGCTTGAGGAGTGGGATGATTTTAAAAGGTCCTTAGTTGGCATTAATGCAACTAAGGGAAATGCCATTATCGTGACTACTCGAAGTGAACGAGTGGCATCCATAGTAGCAACACATCATCTTCATTTCTTGGAGAAATTATCAGAAGATGAATGTTGGTCTGTGTTCAAAGAAAGAGCATTTCCAGAAGGAGATGTGCCAATGGAATTGGTACCAATTGGTAAACAAATTGCGCACAAGTGTAGTGGTTTGCCTTTAGCAGCTAACTTGCTTGGAGGAATGTTGCGTCTCACGAAAGAAACCAGTGAGTGGTCATCAGTTTTGAGAAATGGCCTCTGGAACTTAAACGGGGATGAAAATGCAGTCTTGCAAGTGCTGAAGCTGAGTTTTGATCATTTGCCATCAACATCTGTCAAGAAGTGTTTCGCCTATTGTTCAATTTTCAGTCGAGATCATGACATTGAAAAGGATCAACTGGTACAATTATGGATGGCCGAAGGATTTCTCCAACTGAGCCAAGGAGATCATTTGAAAATGGAAAGCTTGGGAAATGAGTTTTTCAACATTTTGTTGCAAAATTCCCTATTACAAGATGTGAAAAGAGATGACTATGGTAACATTACCCATTGTAAGATGCACAACCTTGTTCATGTTCTTGCTCAATCAATTTCGAGATATGAAGGATTTAATGTAGGGTGCAGTACAGAAGATGGCCATCCACATGTTCGGTATCTTTCAATGAAGTCCTTAAGGGAATCAATGCCTTCAGTTGTCAAGGAAAAAGCAAGATCTTTACGCACCTTGTTTTTAGCAGATAATGTTTCTGGGAGCATGTTATCAAACTTCAAGTATTTGCGTGTATTAAGTTTCCATGGTGTTGACGTTGCTGAGGTACCGTCATCAATCAGCAAGCTAATACATTTAAGATATCTTGATCTATCAGGCACCAAAATTCGAGCTTTAGCAGATTCACTTTGCATGCTTTTTAATCTACAGACTTTAAGATTAAATGGATGTGACTTTCTTGAGAGTATTCCGAGTCAGTTGAGCAAGTTGAAAAACTTGAGACACCTACACTATTATTCATTCGATGCAACTTGTCTAATGCCATTCAAGATGGGACAATTAACTTGTCTGCAAACATTGCAATTCTTCAATGTTGGTTATGCTGATGGTCAGCAAATTGGTGAGATTGGATTTTTGAAGGAACTTGGAGGTGATTTTGAAATAAGAAATCTTGAGAAAGTAAATAACCAGCAAGAAGCTCGAAGTGCAGATCTGTGTAGAAAGGAAAATATTTATAAGTTAATATTTCAATGGAGCAGTGGGAGGCAAGACACAGTCAATGATGATTCTGTCTTGGGAGGCCTTGAACCTCATCCAAATTTGAAAAGCTTGACAGTCCAGAACTTCATGGGTGACAAGTTACCCACATGGATTATGACAATGATGGTCAGTACTATTGAGGGGCACTTACTGGGACTCGACAATCTGGTGGAGATCAAATTAAAAGGTTGTAGAAAGTGTGAAGAACTACCAATGATTGGGCACCTACCGCATCTCAAATATCTAGACCTCACTGGACTGGATAATTTGAAAAGCATAAGTCGTTCCTTTTATGGTAGAGACTTTCTCAGATCAAGAACCTATCAAGGTGATAATACAAATATCGCATCATTCAGATCACTAAAGAGACTCGTTTTCTGCAACATGCCCAACTTAGTTGAGTGGACTGAACTAGAAGAGGTGACAACAGAGAAGGTGTTCCCTCACTTGGAGGAAATAGAAATACACAACTGTTCACAATTAACTACCACTCCATGTTCTTTCCCCAGCCTGGAGGAATTGAGGATTTCAAATGTTAGCAGTTACCAGCCGTTGGAAAATATATGCAGTAGTGATAACTCATCAGGTCTTACATTCCTACATATTGATGGCTTGCTGGAGCTTGCTTGCCTTCCGGACAATCTTCTTAACAATATTAAGAATCTGGTATATCTGGCTATATATAAATGTCCTAATTTGGTGCATGTTGTTCCACGTGTGAGGGGTTTTGGTTCCTTTCTTCGTGTGTTGGATATCAAAGAGTGCACAAATCTCAGCATGTTACCTGATGATCTACAAACTCTTCAGTCTCTTGCAATGCTGTGGATATCTAGATGTCCAAAAATTACGTCAATCCCTAGCTTGGAAGGCCTGACGACTCTGGAAGAACTGAGAATCAGCTACTGTGACGAGTTGGCTTCTCTGCCAAATGAAATGCTACTGTCCTGCATGTCTCTGAAGTCTTTGAGCATAGAAAACTGTGTTAATTTAACCTCCTTTCCTAATTTGCAACAGTTGAATTCCCTTTTATCCTTGAGAATTGTTGATTGCCCACAGCTGACTTGTCTCCCCAAGGGGCTTCATTCTCTTTCTTGCTTAAACTACTTAAGAATTGGTCCATTTTGAGAGGATCTCACTTCATTCCCGATTCTTTATTACGAAGATGCTCCTAACAGTGAGATACATGAGGAAAACTTTCAACTTTTCTCTCTTAGAAGTTTAACACTTTTTGGGCGACCTCATTGGGACTCTCTGCCTGCATGGCTTCAAAATCTTTCTTCTTTAGCAGAACTACATCTTTATGATTTTGGATTTGAAGCTGTGCCTGAATGGATAAAAAACATGTCTTCCCTAGAACGATTTGGCCTATACTGGTGTGAAAAAGTGAGTTTTCTTCCCTCCGTTGAAGCCACAAAATGCCTTGTCAAACTAAGAGAAGTGGAGATTTACAATTGCCCTTTATTGAGTGAAAGATGCTCTTCTTTGAGTGGCTCTAATTCTGAATGGTCTAAGATTTCTCATATAAACCAAATCAAAGTTGATGGCAAACAAATCACATCCGAGGCTTCTTATGAAGTGTTACCATCTCCAACTCTCACAAAAAAAGAAAAAAAACGGAGGAAGAAATAAGGTGAAGAGCAACAACTAGATGCAGATTTCCTTCTGTTTTTCCTCCTTTTGATAGATGATATCTGGTAATCTTGTATCTTTGGCTAATTTGATTAATTCCTACCTCCTGTTCATTTGAATCCCCAACTATGTATATGCTAATTCATATTCTTTGCATCTCTTGTGTTATTTAATTATATATTAAAAGTCTGATTCTGATACAATTTATCATGAAGAATAGTTGATTTTACATTTGGAAAGGTCGTTCGTCTATTTACTTGCCAGTGTTCCATAAAATTTTATCATAGACCTGCATTATTTTCTCAGGTAAACATTGAATATCATATTTGACATAAAATCAATAATGAAGCAGATTATGCACTTCCAAAAGGAAAATGAAATAGCTAGAAACTACTTTTAATAAACGAAACACTAATTTATCTAGCATCATGTTGGTGCATTACTTTATTCTAATCATAGGGAGGTTTAATTAACACTCCAAGCTAGTTTTCTTGTGGCCCTCAAGTTGCCAAACGATCCTCATCATGTTCCTTCACAGCATAGCAGAGGAACTTTAATTTTATCTTGTTTCAAAAAGTCTAAAGAGATTGAACTAAAAGCTGTCATTCAATGTAATGTAGTGTAAGGAAGCTATCAAAGATGACAGAAAATCTATGCTTAATGGGGTAGGAATTGCAACTGGATCAGTTATGGAGATCCCAAGCTGGCAAGAAGTTGTTGGTTATGGTCCCTGGAGAAGTTCTCTTGGTTTCACTTCATGCTGTCAGTAAGTAACCAGTCGTCATCTTAGTAGTTATTTGGACATAGCTCGCTTTAAGTTGGATGAATGAATGCTTCCAAAATTTAAAAATCTATCATAAATTAGCTTTCTGAAAAGACCATGCACAAAATTGTGCTCACTAGTTTTACATTTGCAGTTATCTCAGCCTTCTGGTTTGAACAACATATTTATTAGAGCTAAACTGCTAGTGCAAAAGCATTGTTGTTTTCTTCTTGATTTGAACAAAAACACAATTGCTAATACTTTAAATAGCTTCTGTTTCCAGGTACATGCATAACAGAATCAGAAGTGGTCAGTCCAAACACAGATACACAAGTATATATGGTCAACAAGTAATAAAGTGATAAGTAGAATATTATTCCCACAAGGACTTGTAATAGATATTAACTAAATCAAACTATTATGACTTATTCAAGTGACTCCAAGAAGTGATTATAAATAATTCAACTACTACAACACTACAAAGTACGCAAGTAAAAGAAACGAGGAGAGATTCTTAACGAGATACGAGATCCTAGAGTAAAAAAATAAATAAGCAATGTGATTAATTAGTATATTTTTCTATCCTAAACGTGAATCTCCCCGTGGCCCAGGTTCAAGAACTTACCCTATTTCAGCATTTTCTAGTGTTCTACATTAAGATGGGTGATCGATGCACTGCATGAGGCTGGTAAGACATGTAGCTTAACAATTGTGTAACAGTAGCTAGTTTTTTTCTGCAAAATGAAATTATATGGGTATCTATATTTATTGGACTCTGATTCAATTACTTACTAGTATATCTATAATGATCTGAATAAAAGAGCTAAGTGAAGAATAAAGAAACAAGTAATAGAACCTGTCATGCATGGAGATGTTCAGAATATGAAACTTGATAATCAATTTGCTGAGGGGAGTTTGACAACAAATGATAGGTTCATCATTCTTATTAACATATTCACATCTCTTTATCTTAATAGTAAAGAGTAAGCCAATATTAGAGAATGAATCGATACTTTTATTAATTTATGTTGTGCGGTATATTGATGTTTGCGTAATCAAGACACAACTTCCAATGCAAGTGTTTACGATCGTACAATAGTAAAGTAACCCAACCAAGGGTTGGGGTCGAGTCCCAAGGGAGTGGGCTTGAGAATTAATAGAAAAATAAAATTTAGTTCTAATTAGTCATAGCTAAAAACATTGTCGAATACAAACATGTTAAATCTAAGGGGTGACGCAAGCGTCAATTATCAATGGGGGTTTGTCACAAGTAAACAAAAATCAGCGAAAATGCAAAGAGTCCTAATCAAGGAGATCAAATCCTTGGGATGTGATAGGAATACGGGATAAACTAAACTATTGGGTACATGCTTTTGATAATAAATTAGTTGAATATTTGTGACTAGGCTAGATTATAGTGGGGTAAATTCTCTCTCGAGCAACTTATTCCTAATCAACTCGGTTTCTCTCGAACACCGAGTTGCCGCGCCTTAACCCACTCACTCTCTCGAGCTGAGTGTGTGGGAGAAGGACTAGGGTTCACTCTCTCGAGCTGAACCTCATGTCGACCCAATCCCACCGACCATCAATTTAGTAGTCTTAATTTTACGACCTCTCTCTTGAGCAAGCCGAAAACACAAAGGTGAAATCGTATTTGCAACTACAATTTCATTAAGTTCCACCACAACTACTAAACGAAATCACATCTAAACAACAAATAAATCATCAACAAGCAAGACCCAACAAATAATCTAACCCATATTCACAAAATCACACCCCAAGAATTGGGGTTTTAGCTAGACATGTAAAAGAGATAGAAATTTATACCAATATGAGTTTGCATTCAAATGAGTATGAAGATTTAAGTCTCAAAACAAGTCAAGAGTGAAGAATCCACACGACCCAAGTCCAAATTCTTAGAGTTGAAACCCTTTGAATCTTCAAGTTCTTCAAAACCCTCTCCAAACTTAGAACTCAAAATTCTATGTTAAAAATTCTATATTAAAAATCTAATGTTAAGCTACAACTCTCAACGAGTATTTATAGTTTTCAAAAATCTGTGTTGCAACGGATCATTCGGCGCCTTAGTCGGGATCGCCGATCAACTCGGTGATCCGCCCTCTGGTAGGTTGCATCGCCGTCTTGCTCTATCCTTCAGCATCGTCGTGTTTTGGATCATTGGGCGACATAGTACTGCTTTGCGGAACTGCTCGGCGGAACTGCTCGGTGACACGCCGACTGCTCCTTTTCACCGCCGATTTGATCCTTTCCTTCAGGGCTCAGCACACTGGAACAAAAGGCGAGGATAAGACCTTTTGGTGACTCGCCGAACGGGTTCGACGATTCTCAGATCTTCATTTCTTCGTTCTTTCAACTGCCTTTGTTCCTTTTTGCTAAGTAGTGTCCATGCTTTCCCTCAAACTTCAAATACCTGAAACTTAAGGGTTTTCATCAAATATTGAGACACAATATGCATTTGAGGACACTAATTCTATCAAAATATAGCCCTAAATGAGTCCAATTTGTGGACTCATCATATATAAAGGGCTATGCCCAGCTGATACAAAGTCCTAATAAATACAAAGTCTGTATATGATAACAATAAGAGATAAAATAGGATAATGAAGTGATTGAAATGGACTCTAATTCTAGAAATTGGAAAAATAACTAAAACAAGAATAAGTTAAAACGTAGGAAGAATATTCAGTCGTTATTACTCCCCCGCAAGTTGGTGCTGGTATCAATCACACCCAACTTGGGAAAGACCCGCTCATAGAAAGCACGTGGCAGCGGCTTAGTGAGTATATCAGCAACTTGGTCAGCATCATGTAAGTGTTTGACTTCAATCTCCTTGTTTTGCACCTGATCCCGCACAAAATGAAAGCTTATGGCCTACCTTTGCTTTTTTCACATTTTTAAGTCAAAAAATAAAAAGTAGGGAAGACCTACCTTTGCTTTTTCACTTTTTTAAAGTCATTTTAAACTTATTTTAGGTTATTTTTAACATTGTCAAACACTTTTAAAAGTTCAAAATGACTTAAAAGTAGGTTTGACCAACTTTTATCCAATCCAAGCATGCTCTTATGCTCTACGTGAAAAAAATTGTCCATATTAGGGTTGCGTATCGGTCGGTTCGGTTTGGTTTTGAAGTTTATCGGGTTGACTTATTGGTTATCGGTTTGTAGAAATGCTAAACCATTATAGAACCATTAAGATATTGACTTATCGGTTATTGACCGTTATCGGTTTAACCGTTAAGATTTGACATAGAAAAAAACATTGAAAATCACTTAAAAACAATGTGACAAACCAAATTAACCATGCACATGAGTTCACACGTTACATCTTTCTCAGAAGCAAACACTTTTACATTGTAGAATAACCAAGAGTTTGGGACAACTAGAAATAAAAGTAGGAAATCAATCTCTAAGTCAATGACTTTATATACAAAATGGTATAAATATAATTATTTAATTTACTATCGGGTTATCGGTTAACTTGTTAAGAAAAAACCTTAAACCGTTAGGAACCGATAATCCGATAACAAAAAAAATCAAAACCATTATCAAAACCGCTAAACCAATAACCCATTACGGATAAACCAATAACTTTTTTTCAGTTCGGATTATCAGTTTCGGTTCGGTTTGAACCGCCCTAGTCCATATCATATTTTTCACAAAATTTAAAATAATTTTCCTTTTTAAAAAAAATACAAACTTATAGGTCAAATTTTACATTTTGATGTAATCAAATTAAAAAAATAAAATAAATCAAATTACTTATGATTTTCTAAGAATTTGGGATATTGCTTGGTATCCATGTCCAAACATAACCTTCTAAATACACTTGGGCTTAGCTCCTTTGCAAAGAAAAAAAAAAAACTTACATCACTATTCTCTTCCCTACAAACACATTTGAGATCTGAATCTAACAAGAGCAGAGAGTTCGTTTGAGAAAACGTTTGAAATCAGAAGATTGCAAAAATGGCGTCAACAGGACCAGACCCATTGTTCGGACTGAGAAACAACTTCTACATAGGGGCGTACCAAGCAGCCATTAGCAACAGTGACGTACCCAATCTCTCCGCTGACGATGCTGTCGAAAGGGACACCCTTGTTTACAGATCTTACATTGCACTTGGCAGTTACCAGGTTTTGCCTCTTCGTCTGATTTTTGTTTTCGTTTTACTTTTTCATGTTTGCTTCTCTGTTCATGGAGAATTGTTCATTTGTTGTAATCAGTGGCCGTTCTGCCATTTCTGAAACATGGTTGCACCACTAAAAGAAAAGGAAAATATATATTTAGTGGGAATGGAACGCTAGTCCTCTAGGTATATAACTCAATTTTCGATCAAGGGCATATATGGATGCCAACATAATATTATAAGTACTAATTTTTAAAAATATATGCATAAAATACCTAGTTTTACCACAGAGTTCACATGTCCCAATCTTTGCTCTTAAATTTGCCCCAGGTTGCAACTGAATTATGGGTGTTGTGATTTATGTTGCAGCTTGTGATCAATGAGATTGATGACTCTGCTGCTACACCTCTTCAAGCTGTCAAATTGCTTGCTTTGTACCTTTCTAGCCCTGATAACAAGGTGATCGTTTTCCTCTTTGTACTGTTTTTATTTTTCATTTCTATCTATGTTCCTTTTATTCTTTCCCTGCTCTTTTCCAGTGAGTTCAAGTGAAATTGGTTGAAACTGTTCACTATTTTGTGTTCTTTGGTATGCGCAGTTATGCTGTTTTAGTAGGTATGGATCTTAGATCTATGATGCATTTGAAATAGAGTTGAGGTTTCGGAGGGATCTAGGATTTTCTTTTTTTGGCTTAACAGGTAATAGGGATAGAGTTATTGGTTTAGCTTTCACTGATACGGTTTTGATTATTGGGTCGTCTGATATGTTGGATGGGATAAATGTAGGTTACCCATTCCTTTGGACTGGATTATATGAGAGAATTACATGTATAATTGTTAGTTATTTCTGGCTCACATTTTATATATTGGATCAATGTTTTAAAAGGCAAGGACGCGGGGCGACGAGTAAGTCCCATTGTTCTACGGGGCGTAGGTCTTGTGTATCTTCAATTTTATAATTTTATTACTTAGAAAATAAGTAAAAATAAAAATGTTCAATAATTTTGCAAATATGTTCAAATAAATCACCAATAATATAGAAATAATAAATAATTTTTATTTGGGAAAGGTAACAAGACAAAAGTGATAACAGTCAAAATAATTTTTAAAATGAAATCACCATCCACTTCATCATCAAATCTCCACATCTACTAGTCCTTCTCACCCTCAACTAATATTTGCACTGGTTTTTAATTATATATTTCAAAGAAGGAGAAGGATAAAAAGTGTAAGAGCAATGACAAAAAATAATTTAAGTTGCCTCAGGAACATAGTGCTTTGAAATCTCTATCTTATCAATTTGCATGACCATCTAAAACTATTTATGACAGTATCATTTTTTATGAGAGCTTTATTTTTATATTTTAAGAAATCACTGCAACATGAAAGCATGAAAGCATAAAGTATAAATATCATTACACTAGTAATAAAAACATGATCTATAGCAAAAATACCTTTAAAATAACAGAAATCAAATTTAACGCTCGGAGCGTATATTTTTACATGTGAGGCTTACACTTTTACGCCTGGTTTATTCCTGGGGCTTACACCTCAAATTCTAGAGCGTAAGCCCTATGGATCTAAGCCTTACATTTAGGCCTCAAAGCATTTTTGGTATGCCCTGGCCTGGACACGCCCCAAAAATGCCTTTGAAAACACTTCATTGGACCAGTTAAAAAAACCAGATATCCATTCATTAACTCAATGCAGTATTTGGATGAAATTGAATAAGCATTTTAGTCTCTAATGTGTTCCACTATGGCACTATTGTACTTATTCTTTGAATTTGGAAGTCTAATACAACTTGATTGAATTGTTGATCTTTCATCCAATTGAATGGAACAGGTCATCAAGTGACACTAAATCAATATTAACCTAGATGAAATTCAAAAACCAGGGAAAAATGCTTCAAGAAATGTAAATTAAAAAAGAAAAACTAAAAAGAAGAAATCTGAAGGATTAACGGGGAAGCAGGCTTTCCAGAGATTTTGAAGAAGGGTTTGCACCAAAGGAGGCAAGGGGTGGGGAGATTGTTGCAGCATCTGTAGGCCGGGAAGAGGGAGGGAGAATAGTGGTCTAGACTAGGAGGATCACAGTAGCTGGAGAAGGAAGTTAAAGTAGGGGAGGAGGGTGCTGACATGAGTAGGGATCTATGGGGAATTCATAAGCTAATTTAGTGACGGGGGAACAAATAGGAGAAAGAGGAGAGAAGAAGATGAACAGTGCGATTGGTGGGCATTTATATCTAAACCTAAAGGAGTAAACTATCATTGTGGCACAATAACATATGGGGGATAATACCCTCTTTCCCCTAGATAGGATACTGAGGAATGTTGCTATAAGTTCTAGTTGGAGAGCGAATCTGGAACACATTAAAAATGAGATTGATGTCCAGATGCATCTTCCTTGTACCAGACAATTTTATTTAACCAGGCCTTTTGAGTTCTTAGTTCCAACTTCCAAAGCTGATGCTGCAAATGCATTAGAGAAAGCAATTTTACCATTTCCTTTGCGCTTGACGATGGATTTATTTGCATTACTTGATGGGCTTAACTCAAGTATGTCCATTCTTTTATGGTCTATTTAAATGGATGGAAAAATTAGTTCAATTGGTATTCTGATATGCTATTTACTGATGAAAATATGCTATATGGACTCTTCGTTTTGACTTAATATACTTGTGTCGATTGGGTGTGACACTGGCGTGGATACTTCATGTGGATTCATTGAAATGCATTGAGGGCTTGCGAAATGTTGGATACATACCGATATCATACACTCGTACTCCAGTTCATGTAACACATGATTCACATGGAGAGCAAGGTTGACTTCTCCTTGTTGTTTGCTCCATTTGGTATAATTAATTGTTCATTTGCTTTAAATTAGAAGATTCTGTAAAGACTATTTAATATCATCAGTTTTTCCGGGTTTTACCGGGGAAAAATACAACTGTCTTCAGGGTCTCTCAGGTATATAAGTTTGTTAATCAGTAAATATTCTTTAGCAGGAAACAGTAATCACAAGCCTTCATGAATTATTAGGAGATTCAGCCATCGGAAACAATCCTATCTTACGGCTTATTGCTGGTATTATATTCATGCATGAGCAGGATTACAATGAAGCTTTGAAGCATACAAATGCTGGAGGGACGATGGAATTGTGAGTTGCATCTTTCTTCATCTTTGATTTCTTAGTCATTGTGCATGATGCTGGTATACAATATACATAAAATTGAGCATTTGCTTTCAGAGGAATTGATTAGATCATTTTTTGTGATGTTGGGATGTATGCAGGCCAGTGAGTAAGCTGGCCTGGACACCATTGTTGTGATAAATATTATTCCATTTGCTGATTTAGTCCTTTTCATAACAAGGAGAAAAGGAATCCTAAAGCAACTGAGTGAATGGTGAGGGTTCTCTTTGGTGTTTCAGCATCTCTATGTTTGATTTTTTTCTGACAGCTGATCTCCTTTTACTTGTTTTGTATTTGTCGTTTAGGACGATGCTTGTCTGTTTTGGTTGTTTGGTTCGAGTTACCTCTCTGTCAAAATCAACATGACCATTTGGATGTGTTTCTTTCTTGTCTTCCTTCTTCCCAACACACGCCCTATTTGTTTAACTTGCTAAAATTATTATTGCATCTTGGCATTTTGGAACATGTTTAAGGATCTTCATGATGCTGTTTGTCTTAAGATGTGTATTGATTATGTTTGGGTACATGTTTGTTGAATATGCTGTCTAGTTGATAATGGTATTCATTAATATATTTTAGAAGCTTACCTATGGGATGAGAGTGACAACATGGTTTATGATGCATTGTGTGTGCATTTGTTTGTTTGGCTTAAGATTCTGTAAATGCTAGTTTTCATTCGATTCTATCTTTTAGGCTGCAAAATAGAGAAGTACTCAACAGTATCAACCCTTTTCTATCTTGTCCAATTCTGATCCACTTTAATGAAATCAAAATTGGGCTGGGTCGAGTATTATTAATGCCTTATGATAGGATATCGTTGAGTTTAATTGAGGGTGTGTAAGCCGATAGATGATCAATTTTAGTTTGTTTTTTGATGCTCGATTTGTTGACCTCTCCTTGGTTCTTTTTATATGGGTAGTTCAAACTTCATAGCTTAGCTCGACTTGGAGGGCTAGTTTTTAGTTTCTTTCAGAATAATTGACATAGTCTTACTACAAAAGGACATCATTATTTGAACAGGCTAAACCCACATAGGAATAGAAACCAGGTTGCCTTGTCTAAAATTTAGTCATGTAGCTAACATCTATTTCACACCTTAGGTATATTAAGAATAACACTAAAATACTTGAACATTTGGTAATGAATGATGTCTTTGTCAAAACTTTAATCATTTTTTTAATCACAAGCTAACCACATTTTTATGAGGATTCTGAGGGATGTATTACACCTTCCCTTGAAATAATAAAATTTCTTTATAAATTTAGGTTTATGTGGATTATAGGAATCAATTCTTTTATACTATTAATATGTAACTTCAGAAATAAATACCAAATTAGGTGATCTAGCACACTTGGTAAATCTTAAGTGGTGCCTCTAACCAAGCTTCCGGGCCCGTCCTGGAAATGGATTTCAATCAAAGGGTTGAGTATCGGGAATATGGTAACTTACGATGTATACATGTTTGAAATCACCTCATAACATTTAGTCGGTGTTCTAGAGCAACTAATTTGGTTTTGTTATAAAATCGTAAATTATTAACTTCTGAAGTTTATGTGTAACCTAAGATTCAAAATCCATGTAAATGGTGATAGTATGAAAACAAAGCAGGATTTAATTCGAGCCCTTTTATAGTATAAAAACAAAGTAGGATAATGTAATAAAATCTCAGGATTTAAATGAGATAAAAATACACAACTCTTTATTCCTTCCATATTCATGGAAAATAATTCTCTGTTTCTCTTCTTTCTTACTTTCTGTGGCTTGTTTAGTTTCTAGCTGTAGATTGTTGTACTGCTTCAGTTATGGAACTTGAAAGGCAATTTTGTTCAATCTGAAACCTTATGTGTCTCTACTTCAACTAATTTCTGGTCAAAAAACTTATTTCGTTTGCCCATATCCTTTGAAAATGAGTCTTCTACAAGTATATTCTCACTTTTGAGTATTCTGCAGGCATGCTTTGAATGTACAGATATTCATTAAAATGCATAGGTCCGATTATGCAGAGAAACAGTTGAGAATCATGCAACAAGCTGATGAAGATCATACCCTAACTCAACTTGCAAATGCATGGCTAAATTTGGCAGTGGTAGTTCACCAGTACAATTCTTTGTTGCCAAACAACAGGGATAAAAAAATTGGGAATATTCATAAATATTTTTTCTTTGAATCAGGGTGGTTCAAAGATACAAGAAGCTTATCTTATCTTCCAAGATTTCTCAGAGAAGAACCAGATGACAAGCCCAATCCTGAATGGGAAGGCTGTTTGCTGCATGCACATGGGGAATTTTGACGAAGCTGAGACACTGTTGCTTGAAGCCCTAAACAAGGTCTCTTTTGAAGTCTTAATATATTTTCAATCAAGTTTTTTATGACCAAATTCTGTAGATTATACTGCATGCCCGTCCTAATTTCTTCATTCAAGAAAGTCTTTCTCACTATGCTACTTGGCCTTCAATGGTTTCATTGGATGCCTTGTTGTGTCCATTATTTTTGGGAGAATGAAGAGAATCTGTTCGATTCATGCAGGACACAAAGGATTCAGAGACGCTGGCCAATTTGGTTGTCTGCAGTCTTCACCTTGGGAAACCATTCACACGCTATCTCAGGTATGACATATGTATCAGTTGCTCCTCCTTTTTGTGAATTCTCTCAAGGTGCCTTGATAGAACTCAAAGAAAGCAGTGATGAAGTTCATGCTTTCCTTTCTCACTCATAGTTACGTTTGGTTTGTCACCTACTTTTTGCTCTCCATGATATTTGGAATATTAAGGCTTAAGCAGCCAGCACGTAATTTAATTTCATTGGTTTGGACCTTGGCTATATATATTTTCCAATTAGATTGTATATGCCAACTTTTCACTCACCTCTCTGTGATCTCCCTTTATGCCATTTTCTGGGGCCATGTTGAATTAAGCAGGATAGTTTTGCCCTCATCCAGCCTTGGAGGTTTCTATTCCGTAAAACTTCAGTATTAGAAAATCCTTGTATCAAAGTTTAGGTGTGATACCTATTATGTGTATAGTAGGAGCCAGGAGGATTTGTGTCCAAAACTTCCTAAAATAAGTTGTGGCATACAAGTTAAGAAAAAAGTTGTTATCTTTTTCCATTTCACCAACCTATTTGAATCCAGAATGTTCAGTGTCTTCATTTTCTTTGTTTGGAGTCTCATGTGCTCCTGAGTTCAGGCAGATTCAGAGCCCCTCCCTTTTTCACTTGTGTGAATTTTGACATCTAGCATGAAAGGACAAATTGATTGATCGCTGCTTTGTTTGACTTGCTATTTGCAGCCAGTTGAAAATATCACATCCAGTTCACATGCTTGTCGGACGTGCAGCTTCTGCTGAAGAAATTTTTGACAGAGCAGTCCAAACTGTTGCTTGAAGAATGAACCTTGTCATGTTCTACTTCTGATCCTTTATGGCCACCGTGATTGTTGCGTGTCACTTTACCATCCTACTAGAGAAATGCAACAAGCAAACGCAGAAGCTGAGTCTTCTAGTATATCGAATGTTTCATACATAATGCAGAATACCTCTACTTATTCATAATCTTCTATTTCATTTTTTGTTTCCAATAATGGAAATACTTAAAGACTGGTATACAAGCATAGAAGTTGCAATTATACTACCGTGTTTTGGTCAACAACATACTTCAGAAATCATTTTAAGGTCACCTTTGGTGTTTGTGCTTCAGTTTAGAAGGATAACAAGTTTTTCAGCATACCTGATACTATGTTATTCTTGGATCACTTGTTTCTGTTTTCTGGTTGGTTCATGTAGACTCGGGGTGGCAAATGGGTGAGTTGAGTCGGATATGGGTGGGTCAGAAATGGTTAAGGTAAAAACAGATAAAATATCTGATTCACCCATATTTAACACGAAAAATAAATAAATAGGTTACCTGTTGGATAATATGGACAATGTAGTGCTTTTTTCCTCCAGCCTACAGCCTAAAGCAAATACACTTGATTGTCCTGATCTTTTGGTCATAAACAGAAACCAAACAACAATTTGACTAGTATATAGTTCTTAAATGTTTTCCCACAAATTTAGAGCCCAACAATTTCAAGAAAGCCTTCAAATCAAAATCCAGAAAGGAGAAGCAACTTTAAGAGGGTGTTGACTTTGATTTAAAAGTTGGTCAAATCTATGTTTAAGTCAGTTTTTGATTTTTGAAAGTGTTTGACAAATATACAAATAACTCAAAATAAGTCAAAAATGACTTAAAATAAGTTGGAGAGTGTTTGACAAAGTTAAAAATAACTTAAAATAAGTTAAAAATGACTTAAAAAAAAGTTAAAAACCAATAGCAGGCCTTCCCTACTTTTTATTTTTTGACTTAAAAGTCATTCAAGTTTGACTTTTCATTTTTTTTGACTTAAAAACTATTTTTTAAGCCAATTCAAATGAGTTCAAGATTACTGTTGTGGAGTTTCATTTATTTATGAAAAAGTTACGTAATTAGGTGAATATAAGATATGTATTTACAATACACCACTATGCTTTGAAGGAGTTATAATTTGTAGTTATAGTTAAGGTTGTGTTGTTAGTTTCTCTCCTCTCTCAGCACTTTCGCTCTCCTCTCTCTGCCATCTCTCCCTCGCCTCTATCCTCTCCTTGCCCCACTCTCTGTGGGGGGGGG